>JAMQGT020012803.1:0-84733 GCA_024447675.2 Pterophyllum scalare | reverse complement strand
ACCCGTATCAACACGCTGGAGCTGGAAGTTTCCAGACAGTGGGACAAGAGTCAGCTGAATGGGGACCAACCCAACAGCAAACTGAGAGGGAAGCCTCTGAAAGGAGGACCGGCGTGTTTGCTGTGACAGAGTGAGTGATTATATCGACCGACAGGAACAGGGGAACCTCACAGGAAGCGGCGTGACAACCAGACAACATGGCGTGTCACTAAAACTCGATACCTTGCAGTGATGACAGGACTGTTTGAGATATGCATACATCTATACGTGTGGTACATCAGAGGGTTAACTACAGAGAGGGAGCCCGGGATCTCCACTAGCTTCAAGACGAGCATCACTTTGGACAGAAGACTATAACACGGATGCTGTGGGAGGCCCGTCTCAGTAAAGTTTTTGTGGGAATCGATGAGCAACACTTTATCGATTGCTGCCTAGCGCTGCATCCATGCAGCGACATCATTCACACCTCAGTGCACAGACACACACTGCAAGATGCAGCCTTTGTATTTTGGGCCCAACATTGTTGTGCTGCGTATTTTTTTCCTGTTATTAAATCTAAATCGTTCCACTGCCAAAAGCAGGAAGCTGTTAAAACCTGAACCTGAGATTTTACTGGGCCGCAGTGGATCTGTACTGGAACATGAGCCGCATTAAAGGGTTCTAGTAACGCCGACTGCCCACAGACGCAAAACAGAAACATAAAATCGCTTAAAAACACATTTGTGCGAGTTCAACTCTACCGATGCTGCAGGAGAATCTTAGAATAGTCCTGCAACATTACAGATTTTTATAACAAACAAGTGGCAGTGGGTCAGGGTGTGGAGAAGGTGCCTTTTAAAGAGGATGAAAGGGGCAGATGTGATTGGCCATAAAGACCACCAGCTGGAAGTGCACCCCCCATTGTGGTAATGGATCCTACTATTCTTTATCCAGGTGGTGAAACAGCTCCTGCCAGAAAAATACCAACAAATGTGCCAGCATGCCCTGATCACACAGAGAGCGACACACTCCGCTGCTCTTTGAGTCCCGTGCTCTAATTTCAGCTTTACTTCACCAGGTTTCAGGTAACCATGCTGGAAAAAAACTCTCCAACCAGTCCAGATATTGGGCCAGCCAGATGAGATTCTTCATATCCAGCAACTGTCTCAAGTATACATATAAGACTGCGATGAAGGCAGTGAGTTCTCCAACAGCCTGAGTGCTGCTCTGCAGGGATGGGATACCCTGAGAGAGGAGGCCGTTCCTCTCTTTGGCTCTCAGCAATCAAGCCTACATGGTGGAGTGGCTGGATGGAAGTCACTCCTGAGTCACATTACAGCCCACCTGGAGTTTGCCAAATAGTTCTGAAAGCAGTCTGAGAGCAGGAGGAAAAAGAATCCCCGAGGTGATGAGAAAATTCAGGCTCGCCGGCCTGAATGCCCGCCTGAGGTCTGGTGAAAACAATGCAGCACTCATCACTGGAGTAATGATGTCCCTGTGATGGAGCATGTTCAGGCAGGATCTGGGAGACAGGCCAGTGACTGGAGCCAAGTGGAGAGAGGTCCTTCAGAAAAACTTGCTCTGCTGAATCATTTGCTCGCAGTTTATGTCTTACTGCAAGTGTCTGTGTGTTTTTCTTTTTTTATTATTCAGACCTGTTTCCGTTTAATCGATCTCCACTGCCTCTTCATTGCTTTCACAAATTGATTTTTGTGCTTCTGGTAAGTAAGCACATTCAGTAAACCCAAACATTCAGGCTGCTGAATGATGTCAAGAAAGAAGAGTCGGAGCTTTCAGATGATGATGTCACTACCAAACGTGGCAAACGGTGGCGTGTTCAGGGGGTACGCATGCTTCTTTTGGACTACCTTACTTATTTCATTTCATAAATTCCTTAAAATGATTCTTAATTTTATCATCTTTATCACACAAATGTCCTACAATGAAAGTACATCATAATATAATACTATAATTTAACCCTACAAGGTCAATGAGTCTTGTCTTAATAAAACTACTTCTACAGCAGGAGTGGCCCTCCAATCTCATTGTGCACTCTGTATAATGACAAATAAAGGCATTCTATTCTATTCTATTCTATTCTATTCTAGGTTAGGTTTAAACTGGCAACTGGGACTCCAGACTCCTGCCACACTACTGTGATAAGCGGCTGAGATACTGGATGGTTGTGTTTAAGCAATAAAAGCACTCAGTGATGTTTGGAAAAGTTCACAGTTTGTGTTAAAACACAAAAACTGAGCTTTTAAAGTAATGCTTACTGTACCTGCCGTCTCAGCACAGTGTACACTGATGTGGTTAATCCTGGTTATGATCTGTCCTCGTGAGGGCGTTACATTTGAAAAAATAAGCACTCACAAATTGAATTACATCAATACTACATACTGTATACACAATACTATGCAAAAGTCTTGAGCCACCACTCGTTTCTTTACATTTTACTTCCAAGAAGCCAGAACTTCTTGGAATTTTTAAAGTGCTCCTGAGCACCAGTTCTCATCATTTCTTTAGTTGAATCTTTGAAAAATGCCAAAGATAGCACAGTTTGACAGCATAAAATAGTTTCGAAAAAGATTATTACCAAAGAGCTATTAGCTGAAACCTTCAGCTTCAACTTAAGCTTGTGTGCATAAAAAAAAAAATCTGAGGAGTCTGGACCAGCAGAGGACAAAAGAAGAAGATGAGGCCTAAAAAACTATCTATCTACAGCAGATGAACAGAATCTGAAAGTCATGTCCTTAAGAAACAGGAAAAACTCCAGCAAAGACCCGACAGATGCTTCTGGAGCTTCAGCTGATCCATCTGCTGTTCACTGAAGCCTCATCAGAGATGGTCTCAGTGGAAGGGCGGCTGTCAGGAAGCCGTTCTTCAGGAAGGGAAACAGGGAGGAACACAGGAATGGTAAATGGACTAGTTCTTATACAGCGCTTTTCTACTCTTCTGAGCACTCAAAGCGCTTATACAACACGTTTACATTCACCCATTCATACAAGCACTTCCATGGTTAATTAGCTTAAGTGCTTTTTTTTAATTATCTAACATTCACACACATTCACGCTGCAACAGTTGCGTCGGAGAGCAACTTGGGATTAAGTATCTTGCCCAAGGATACACTGGCACACAGCCTGGGGTAGCCAGGAATCAAACCGCCGACCTTCCGATCAGTGGGTGACCTGCTCTACCCCCTGAGCTACAGCCACTGGACTGGACTGAAAATCAGTGGCTGCAGATCTGATGGAGGAATGGATCCAAGTTTGGCATTTTTGGTTCAAATAGTCATCCAGTTGTACAGAGCGGGTCAGGAGACAGGTCCTACAGTGAGCATCTATGAAACATGCATCTGAGCATCTGTGAAACACAGTGGAGGCTCTGTTGTGGTTTGGGCTGCATTTCAGCCAGTGGTGTTGGAGATCTTGTCAAAGTTGATGGAATTGTGAACACAAAGTACCATCGGATTTTAATCCACCATGGAAAACCATCTGGAAAGCATTTCATTTTTCAGCATGACAGTGATCCCAAACACACTGCCATACCTGGATAGAAAAACACACAGTGGAGCACTATCAGGCATGGATCGGCCTCCCCAGAGCCGGACCTCAGCATTACTGAAGCAGAGTGGGATCATCCTGACAGAGAACAGACCCAAAGGCAGAAACATCCAAAGAAGAGCTCTGAATGTTCTTCAGGAAGCCTGGAGAACTCATCCTGAGGACTGCTTAAAGAAATGCCAGGAAGCTGAGTTCAGACTGTGCTGAACAATAAAGGAGGTCACACCAAATATGGACGTTCAAGCCCATTTGGCATGTACAAACTCTGCTTTTGCCTTTATATGTTGTATTTCTATGTACGCTTGCAATAAATCGCCGCAACTATTTCCATTTTCCTGCAAAATATAAAGAAATGAGAGCTGGCTCAAGACTTTTACACAGTACTGTAATGGCCACCCATTTAATTGTTGGCCAGAGACAGCACACTCTGCCATCACAAGAGCCGCAATACCAACATGGCTACAAAGTACAAAATAAGCGTTTTAATCTGAATGCATTTTCCATTAAATGCTCGCATGCCGGAGGCAAACCTTGGAAAAATCTTTGGCCAACTTTCATGTGGATGTTACTTTGAAACATACCACCAACCTAAACATGACTGTAGAGAACATTTACCTCTTTGTAGCAGCCGAATTCCCCTATGGTGACGGCATCTTTCATCAGCATATTGTGCCCTGCCACAGTGCAAACATTGCTCAGAAATAGTCAACACAACAAAGTGTTTCAGTTGGTGACTTAGCCCCCAAATTCCCCAGATCTCAATCTAATCAAGGACCTGTGTGCTCTGCTGTCTGATATTTGGAGCTATGACCTCACAGCGTCCGGGATTTAAAGGATCTGTTGCTAAAGTGAAGGTGCCTGACACCACAGGACGCCTTCAGAGGTCTGTGGAGTCTGTGCCTTGGTGGTTCAAAGGTGTTCTGATGGTGAGAGGGGAACCTACACAGTATTTCGAAGGTTATTTTAATGTTGGGGCTGCTGGGTGTACATTTATATTTTAGCAAAGCTGCATCATAGCAGACTGAACGGTTTTCTCTTACTGTGGATGTGCAGACATCTGTCACTGGATTAAATTTGACACGGAAGAAAAACTGATAATGAAAACTGATGATACCGAGGCACAAAGTTATAAAGAGCTATTTTTATGCATCCTAAATGGATTTATGGATGTCGAGCCTTAATGGAAAAAGCTGAACATCGGAGATAATGGTATCACAGGAAAGAGTAAGTCGTGCTGCCTGTGAATTCTGGTTTAACAAGGTTAAAGCTCTCAGAAGAAAAGATGCGATGTGTCTTGATAAATGTGTTTAAATGTGATGGTTTAGATTGTTACAGATACTGGCTTAACAGCATCCATATCTTTACAGTGGTATAGGAACTCAAGCTTATCTAATGAAAGATAAATCTACTCATACAATGGCTACTTTATAGTTCACTGTTTCAAAAAAATAAATGTTATAAAATTGTCAATTAGTACAAAAACCATATAAAATGAGCCATTTAGACATTTTCAATAATTCCTGTAAAATAAAGGGACTAACTGTCCAGTGGTGAAGCTGATTTCTCCTATTCGAAACCTAAACACCGAGAAGGGATCAAAGCTTTCCACTTGGTCTCACCTGCTCAGCCTATTTCATACACAGCATCTATGCATCCGCGTTCTACAACATACAATTCATGTCTGGAATAAACAGATGACTTCAAACACAAAATTACACACTGCTAAATATCTAACGCGTTGTGTTATCATTTGAGCAGCCGTGCCCGGAGAGTGGCTGCTCCCAGTTCTCTCTAACTGATTGATTTCTGTTCCCTGCTGAGATGACAAGAGCTGAGATTAATGAACACAAAAGCAACTGTTCTTGTGGATAAACAGAAAGCAAAAATAAACCGATGAAAACGTGCTTTACGCACTGCAAACAACATTGTCGGGGATATACAAAAAGCTGATTATATGATGTACAGGAAATCTACGGGATAAGGATACTGGTTATCATTCCTAAAATGTTGCTGCCTCAACCTCAAAGTCATTAAAGAGAGTCACAGAATTACACAAAGACAGGGCAGGCCTTTGCTGGATTACACACATGACAAATGCATGCCGTTTTAATCAACACTATGGTATTCATAATATTGACATATGCAGAAGATGTTTGAAATAAGCTCAGGATTAAGGGTAAAAGAGGTCGTGAGTCTCTGAGGGGAATTAGGACAGTCTGTTGCCCACTCACAGCTACAGCCAGGAGCACCCTATGCTGTATACACTGCACGTTCTATGGGTGAAATAAGGGCAGACATCTTTGCTGCTGCTGCCCTCTCTGAGCCTGAGCCAGAGCCCATCTGACCAACTAAGAAAGTGGAAAACTTTCCTGCACATTTCACAAAACAAAATCAGAGATCCCATTCGGAAGCGGTTTCCTCCGGGCAGCTCCAGGATTCAAAATTCAAGAGGCTTTATTTGCTGTTTGTACTCGCACACAGGGTTTGGGTGTATAGAAGTTACTCGAGTAACAGTGCAAAAAATATAAAATAAATAAATATATACACACACATACAAAAATATAAAAGGGACCATCCAGCTTGTTATCAGCACACGGTGAGGTGTGGGGGACTGAAGCAGGAATACTTCACCAGGCCCCATTAATGCTAAATTAGAACTACAGGCTATAGGCAGCGTCTTTCTTATTTCAGCAAGATGCCAAACCACATCAGACTCATATTCCGACAGCACGACTTTAAAAGAGTTCAGGCATTAAGGCTCGCTGGGTTGAGAAAATGGAGCTGGGGGTGGATTATATTTTGTTTCTGGGTTTTTTTGCTGCTGGCCCAAAATAGCACATTTCTTAAACTTGTAACTGGTTCCAGTGTGTGTTTAATACCTGATACGCAGCCTTAATCTATTGTTACAGCGAGGTCTTGTACTTAGCAAATGAATTTTCTGGAAACAGCACTCCGTCTCTAAACCAGCTCTCAGCGAGGGCACAGCAGCGACACCAAATTTCCCCAGTGAAAATAATCTATCTGCCTGTCAGTGAGCTCATGGGGCTCTTCTGAGGAGGCCGGCAGCATCCAGACAGAGAGAGGCAGCAGTCAATATGTGATGATAGCCAGATAATGATGGGGCTGAAATTGGAAACAGATCAGCCCTCCGCCTCAGATGTGAGTCACTCAGTATATGAACACACACTGTATTAAACCTGCACTACGGAACAGAAGACATGCACAGGGCAGGACACAAACACAGACAGGCAATATGACAGACAAAAAAGTCACATATGGAGAAATATGAAAATTGAATACTAGGACAGCAGACACCACTTAGGAGCACAGTTATTAATGCCAATGCCATCTAAGTCAGACTTTCTGCAAAAATTGAAGAGTGACTTTATTTTATGGTGACTATTTTTTGTTGTTCACAGTCGAAGTGGAGACCGCTCTTTGTTATGGACAAAGAAACCACCACAAGACTCAATAAAATGGACACAGCCACCATGTCATCACCCACTGGCTTTTGACTCCACATCCTGAAGTCCTTGGTGGCCTCAGAGTCTCATCTCTGCTCTTTGCGGATGATGCGGTCGTGTTGGCTTCATCAGGTGGTGGCCTCCAGCTCACAGTGGAACGGTTTGCAGCAGAGTGTGAAGCAGCTGATATGAGAATCAGCACCTCTAAGTCTGAGGCCATGGTCCTCAGCCGGAAAGGGCGGAGTGCCCACTCCAGCTCAGGGATGAGTTGCTGCCCCAGGTGGAGGAGTTTAAGTATCTCGGGGTCTTGTTCATGAATGACGGGAGAAGGGAGCAGGAGATTCCTGACTGATCGGGGCTGCATCTGCAATGATGCGGATGCTGCACCGGTCTGTCGTGGTGAAGAGGGAGCTGAGCGTGAAAGCTAACCTGTCGATTTACCGGTCGATCTACGTTCCTACCCTCACATATGGTCACGAGCTTTGGGTAGTGACTGAAAGAATAAGATCACGAATACAAGCAGCAGAAATGAGCTTCCTCTGAAGGGTGGCTGGCCTCTCCCTTAGAGATAGGGTGAGGAGTGCGGACATTCGGGAAGGGCTCAGAGTAGAGCTGCTGCTCCTCCACATTGAGAGGAGCCAGTTGAGGTGGCTCGGGCATATGATTAGGATGCCTCCTGGCCGCCTCTTGGGTGAGGTGTTCTGGGCATGTCCTACTGGGAGGAGACCCGGGTTAGACCCAGGACACATTTGAGAGATTATATCTCTCGGCAGGCCTGGGAATGCTTTGGCATCCCCCCGGATGAGATGGTGGAGGTGGGGGAGGTCTGGGCTTCTCTGCTTAGGCTGCTGCCCCCACAATAGTTTTATCAAGTCCAAATGTTGCAGATGCTGGTCAGACTATCTCGTGTTCACTCATTGGCAAACAACTTGTGATTAATAAGCCATTAGCCAATAAATGTGCGGTTTCATAGTCAGACCCACCCCTTCTTGTCAACCCAGTTTCAAAACACTAAGATGGCGATGGCAATCATCTGGAGGCCTAAAAACAGGACTTCACAAACCAGTGGGTGATGTCACAGTATCGGCATCCATCTCTTAGATTGACTGTGACACAAGCACTCTCTTCCATACTCAGACATGGAAACTTTGCAGATTGCAGAATGTGCTCGGTGAAGGGGATACCAGGTGCATAATCCACAGTGAGAAACATCATTCATTCACGAGGCAAGCTAAAAGAGCTTAATTAGCAGTAAGCATGAACAAAGCTCATGGTGATTACTCACCAGTCACTCACTGCTGCTTCATTTTTATAAGCAACCACTTCACTTCCTGGATATGTAATCTGACTGGTTAGCAGCCATACTGGGGCGTATACAGTTGTTTTGAGTTTTGAGAACGATTGGTTTTCACAAAGTTTGCTGCTTTAGGTTGCATCTTCTCCAGAACGATATGAAGAGTGATCAGATGAACTGAAATTAATTGCAAAGTCTTTCTTTGCCATGACAATGAACTAAATCCTCAAAAACCCTGATGAGGACAGGGCTGGAGATCACCCTGACATGCTGATTGAGTTCAACCATTTATCAGATCATCGAGAACTTCAAGGAAAGAGGTTCAGTTGTTTCGAAGAAGGCTTCAGGGTGCCCAAGAAAGTCCAGCAAGAGGTAAAAACATGAGTGCTACCATCAGTCCTATGTCATGCCAACAGTAAAGCATCCTGAGACCATTCATGTGTGGAGTTGCTTCTCATCCAAGGGAGTGGGCTTCCTCACAATTTTGCCTAAGAACACAGCTATGAAGAAAGAATGGCACTAAAACATCCTCCGAGAGCAGCATCTCCCAACCGTCCGAGAACAGTTCGGTGAAGAACAATGCCTTTTCCAGCATGATGGAGCCCGTGCCGTAAAGCAAAGTGATAACTAAGTGGCTCAGGGAACAAAACACTCAAAATTTGGGTCCATGGCCAGGAAACTCCCCAGATCTTAATCCCATCAAGAACTTGTAGTCAATCCTCAAGAGGCAGGTTGACAAACAAAAACTCAGAAATTTGAACAAACTCCAAGCATTGATTATGCAAGAATTGGCTGCCATCAGTCAGGATTTGGCCCAGAAGCTGATTGTCAGCATGCCAGGGTGAACTGCAGACGTCTTGAAAAGGAAGGGCCAACCCTGCAAATATTGACTCTTTGTATAAACTTAGTGTAATTGTCACTAAAAGCCTTTCTAATTATACTTCAGTATATCATAGAAACATCTGACAAAAAGAGCTAAAAACACTGAAGCAGCAAACTTTGTGAAAACCAATAACTGTTTCATTCTCAAAGTTTTTGGCCACGACTGTAAGTAAACTGTCCCGCAACTGCGCTGGCACTTGAAAAGGTAAATGTCTCTAAATTGAAAGACGTCCAAACAAAGTAAAACATCTACAGTTCAGGTTGGCATTCAAAGTGAACGAGATGTGGGAGCGCCGAAGCCTCAAACATGTTTGTGTAAGAGCAGGATTAACGTTTGGTTAAAGCACGATGTACAGGTGAAAGTTGTTATGTTTAAAAACTGTTCAAGACTGAACCGGAAATTCATCAGAATAACAAGGTGACAGTTTGCGCTCTCCCATTCATCATTTCTCCAAGCACAGACATGCTAATCACGGTTTTCTTATATCCATAAATATCAATGACCACATACATGCACAATAATTTGACTGAAGACAGTTTGGCTAATCTAATTCTCCCGAGGCTTTAAAGAACCAAACTGGATAAGTGTGCCTAGGATTTTCCCTGTTGATTTCGGGCCTCAGCCTCGTTAATTGACTGGCATAAACTGAGCTATGAGCCAGTATTCTTGTGCTTTTTGTCTTCAGTCGCAGTTCAAAATAATCCTTATCTATCTTACACTGGGCCTTGGTGCATCCCTGGACTTCTGCTCCCCCTTTCCCTTAAGCCAAGATGACCATATAAGGATATCTCCATCTGTGACATCATATGGAGCCACATGTAGAAAACCCTGGAATAAACTGAGTATTTAGAGCAGTCTGAAGTCAGAGCTTTGGCCTCACAGAGATTACTGTACATATGCTAACCTCATAGTAGAATCTTTGGTGACATTTAATATAAACATCAACCACTACAGGAGACATGACAGGAAGTGAGGAAAAGCAGAAAAGGTTTTCTCTACAGAGTGTTCATGAGTGAACTGGTAATAGATGAAAATAAAATAAGAGAAAAAACAAGCATGAAGTGAACTGTGGACTTGAAGAGTCTTTTTAAACCCTTAATAACAGCACACACACACACACACACACACACACACACACACTGACCGGTCTCTGAGGTCGTCCAGGCAGCGTTGAAGATGAACCTCGCCAGCAGTGACCAGAACGTGCTCTCCTGTTTCCTGGATCAGAACTTCAGCACAAGGGTCGGCCTGGTTCAGCAAACGCATCCCGCGCACCAGCTTTGGCATCTCACCTAACACAAACAAACGAGGAACATGTACAGTGAGGGAAAAGAGAAGAGACGGTGCTTTGTGGCTAACTCTGAAACCTCACTGAACCGAACTGTGAGCAGCAGTGAAGCTCTGCTGGTGTTTCTAATGTTTCTTATGCATCGTTTTACTTCTGACACGAGTCCGTGGCAGCCCCCAGAAGACAAGAAGTTTTGAAATTTGAGACACTGATTGGCGACAGCACGCTGATTCTTTTCAGCACCTCGGTTGCTCTACTGCCAACATCAGGTCGAAGTTTGAAAGACATTTATGAAGATTTATTTGACTGTACTGACGTGTTCTTTCAGAGGGCAGACGTGTGTCACAATGAAAGAAAGAACAGAGAAAAGTAAAACCCGCCCTGACCGTCACCGGCCTCTCATTCAGGCTGCTGCTGCCAGAGAACCAAACATTATCAAAGTTGTAGTTTCCGGTCCTCTGTGAGTGCTGGCAGATTGAAGCCCATTCAGAACATGCTGCTGGCCATCCGTACAGCTGATAGAGGAGTTAGTTACAGCTGATAGAGGAGTTATTAACAGCTGCTAGAGGAGTTATTAACAGCTGATAGAAGAGAACAGTCTGTCATTTAAAATGGCAAAAGATAAAAACTCTGCTGAACTGAATGTTTTAATATGTGAATATTAGAAAATGCCGGGGTGCACTGCCAAGAATACCCATCCCTCTGGATTGTGCAGTGTGACTGGCTGTTGTCAGGTTGATTTATTGTATTACTCATCCACTGATTCACTGTCTCAAGCCCAGGAGCTAAAGTCCAAGCGAAGTCTCGAGCCACTGGTGTTTTAGTCTACGTCAGTCTTAAAACGTTTGTTTAAATTCTGATGATTCCAGTCCAGGTCATGTGACTCACGTCCATGCGCTGATTTATGGTGTGTTCACACCAAACTAGAAGCTCATTTTTCAAACAAAGACTACGCAAAGACAAAAATGTGCACCAGGGCAACAAAGGAAGGAGAATAGGAGTCGGTCAAAATACACTGCTCAAAAAAATAAAGGGAACACTTAAACAACACAATATAACTCCAAGTAAATCAAACTTCTGTGAAATCAAACTGTCCACTTAGGAAGCAACACTGATTGACAATCAGTTTCACATGCTGTTGTGCAAATGGAATAGACAACAGGTGGAAATTATTGGCAATTAGCAAGACACACTCAATAAAGGAGTGGTTCTGCAGGTGGGGACCACAGACCACTTCTCAGTACCTATGCTTTCTGGCTGATGTTTTGGTCACTTTTGAATGTTGGTGGTGCTTTCACACTCGTGGTAGCATGAGACGGACTCTACAACCCACACAAGTGGCTCAGGTAGTACAGCTCATCCAGGATGGCACATCAATGCGAGCTGTGGCAAGAAGGTTTGCTATGTCTGTCAGCGTAGTGTCCAGAGGCTGGAGGCACTACCAGGAGACAGGCCAGTACACCAGGAGACGTGGAGGAGGCCGTAGGAGGGCAACAACCCAGCAGCAGGACCGCTACCTCCGCCTTTGTGCAAGGAGGAACAGGAGGAGCACTGCCAGAGCCCTGCAAAATGACCTCCAGCAGGCCACAAATGTGCATGTGTCTGCACAAAGGGTTAGAAACCAACTCCATGAGGATGGTAGCATGACTGCCATTAGGTACCGAGATTAGATCCTCAGACCCCTTGTGAGACCATATGCTGGTGCGGTTGGCCCTGGGTTACCCCTAATGCAGGACAATGCTAGACCTCATGAGGCTGGAGTGTGTCAGCAGTTCCTGCAAGATGAAGGCATTGAAGCTATGGACTGGCCCGCCCGTTTCCCAGACCTGAATCCAATTGAGCACATCTGGGACATCATGTCTCGCTCCATCCACCAACGTCACATTGCACCACAGACTGTCCAGGAGTTGGCGGATGCTTTAGTCCAGGTCTGGGAGGAGATCCCTCAGGAGACCATCCGCCACCTCATCAGGAGCATGCCCAGGCGTTGTAGGGAGGTCATACAGGCACGTGGAGGCCACACACAATACTGAGCCTCATTTTGACTTGTTTTAAGGACATTACATCAAAGTTGGATCAGCCTGTAGTGTGTTTTTAACCTTTAATTTTGTTTGTGACTCCAAATCCAGGCCTCCATTGGTTAATAAATTTGATTTCTGTTGATGATTTTTGTGTGATTTTGTTGTCAGCACATTCAACTTTGTACAGAACAAAGTATTCAATGAGAATATTTCATTCATTCAGATCTAGGATGTGTTATTTGAGTGTTATTTTTTTGAGCAGTGTATGTCAAAAACATCTACTCGATGCCTCGCTGGGGACAGACCACTGCTGTCGGCTGACAGTGTGTATGCACACACTGTGACTTTGTTGGGTGTTTTGTCTTTTTGTGTTCCAATCAAACACAAAGCAAAGCTTCTGCATGGTGCAATTACCAAAAAAAAGTTGATATAAATATATAAATAGATGAAAATTCAGACTGCAGAATGTAAAATAGTGGTAAATATAGGAATTTAAAATGTTTCCGCTTCAGCAAAAAACACTTGATATGACGTGCTGAAAGCCAATCAGCTCCTGATGCCAGCACCGTCTGAGGTCAGACGGAGCTGCATGATTCCGCTTTAATTCAGACAGTGACAGACCAAAAAAGGAGAGGACTCAGGAAAAGGTCAGTAGAACTGTAGGACTTCCAGGGAATTTCAGACCAGCTGCTGTCACTTAATTCCAGCCGTTGGTTTTGACTTGGTCTCTGACACACACAGAGCTTTGCGTTACCTCTCAGACTGGCATGTGCAGCAAAATGAAAGGAGACAGTATCAGCGTACGTTCCAGTTTCAATTCATTCAAAGACAAAAATACCTTGAACTAATTAAAAAGACACAAGAGCTGGTTAATGTATAATTCATGAACTAACTACATGTGTGTGTGCCTACTTGGATGTTTGGGCTCTATGGCAACCCGGACAATGGGCGTGGCCTCAAAGTTGAGCGGGGTAAAGGGCGGACAGGCGGGGGCAGTTGACAGCGTGGCCGACTTCAAAACATACTCGTCCAGCCCTCCGATACCTGAAAGAGGACAGAACAGCAAATTTAGGGTCAGAGTACAGCCTCAGAAGAATAAGGGCTAATGCATACGGTGTCATATGATCATAGCTTCAGATGTATGGGTGGGACAACACAATGATATCAGTATACCGTATTGCTCAAATGTGAGACAAGCTCCCAAAGTATCATATTTAATGTCTGTGACCTGGAGGATCCGCTTTCTGATAATTCACTAGAGTCAAATTTGTCTGAAGTGCCCTTCAGGTAAACCTTCAACAGTCATATCACCATGTGGGAAAGGTGCTCAAAGCTAGTTAGAGATACACTTTGAGGGTAAAAATGTGCGTGACTTTATTTAAAGGGAAAAAAATCTTACAAAACATCCAGGAAAACAAAAGCCAGCAGGCCAGTACAAACAAAACATCATTCCAGGAACGCACACAGACTCCAGAGAACGAGAGAGGACTCTAAATACACAGAGCTGATCGGAAACAGCTGACGCTAATTAAACACAGGTGACCTTAACGAGGGCCGGGCAGCCGAACACAAAACAAAGGAAGCAAAGCAGCCAGAGACGCATAAAGAGAGCAACGACCAAAATAAAACAGGAAGTGATAATCAGACACAAAGTATGATTGCTGTAAACAAATAAAAATCCACCCCAAATGAAAAATGATTTCAGCTGTATAAAAAAATCCATCAGATTACACTTTAAATTAAAAAAAGACTGAACTCACTTCTTTTGAGAATTAGAAGTCAAGAAAGGAAATCATAGCAGATTTCTTGATACTTGCAGTTACTAGAAAGATGCTGATAGACTGGTATTAAATGCTGATCTGCCCAAAATGTCTCAATGTGAGGCTTATAAGGAGACATGGAAGCATTTATCATGTTAAGTATAAACTGTGTTTAATTATTTGGATTTTCAAGTGACACACTTCATAATTTAAGGGGAGTTCTAGTTCCTGTTGTGAGGCAAGCGCAAAGAAAATGAGATCCTACAGCATCCAAATAAAAGGGTTACATTCTGAGATGTCAGAGGTTCAGATTTAGCTGTTTTCAGATGAATCAGTGAAGACACGAGGCTGACTTTGTAAAAGACCAAACACGGACAAACACACAGCACAGCAAAGCTGGTGTTTCAAAGATTCAGCAGGAACTAACAACTAGATTTGCAAAGACACTTGTGAACAAAATATTGGATTATGAGTTGAAGCCAACATTACAGACACGCTGCCTTCCCAAAAAGAAAAGAATAAACTGCACAGAACAGAAGGAAAACATTCAGCAGTGACCCAGCATGGTGGGATCTGACGTCCCTTTGGTCTGAGAAGGTTCTGCACATCTGCTAACACATCTGCTTCGGAACAAATGTGAACTATTTTACACAAGGTCATAATTCGGTATTGAATATTTTCACAACCACCAAGACATCGTGACTTCTTGTTGTCCACGAGCGCCGTTACCTCATGATGCTGATCGCCAGATCAGCTGCAGATCAGGGTTTAGGTCTGAGTTTAAGTCCCTCGCTGCATTTCACAAATAAAAGCCTCACAGCTGGTCTATTAGAAACAAAAGCTTGAACAATCCAAACTTTATTAGTTCTGTCTGATGTGTGCTCCATATTTGAATTATCTTTATTGCACTTCACTACAGGAATTTAAGCTGTTGGGCAAACCAAACGTGACATTATCATGAATAAACAGGGGCGTCCCAGAGAACACGTCACCTGCTCAAAGGCTCGTCAGAAAGTATATTTGTGTTTATGAAATAAGCGATTAAACATTGAGCTTAGACGTTAATGTTTACGAGTTTATTTCATTCAATATTGCTAAAGATATCTGATGTAGGAAATCCAGAGATGAGAACGCTGGAAAGATTGATGTGATGAAACCAGTATAAGAGGAGGCAGGGTTGTGGTTCCAGGGCTCTGCAGTCGTACTCTTCAGTACGTATCCATCCTCCAAGTTTGAAGTCAATATGTGGAAGGCTTACTGAGATAATGAAAGCGTGACAGACACAAAACAGACACACAAAAAAACCCCCAAACGCTCACAGCTGCAGATTTGGCATTGAGAACACTACACACTGGGGCTCAACCTGGAGCTGACTCAGCACTCAGCTAATCTGACGTCCACAGCTGCTCTGGGTTAAGCCTGAGGAGTCAATGCTTAAGTTAGGCCACCAGTTTGAAAGCTGGCTCCACCCCACATTAATTAAAAGGAACACTTGCTATTAAAAGTGATTTCATAAGAATTCAACAGGCAATTTATGGTCATTGATTATATGTTGATATGTTGAATTTTACTGTTGTGATGCTTCATTTGTGGTTAGTTTGCAGACCTCGAGTGTGCACCATTTTACTGAGGCCGTCCTGCTGGCAGGGCAGTAAATGGTAGGCTGTGCTGTAGGCTGGATGTGCTCGCTCAGGCAGCACATTCAATAAATTGGAATCGATACAGAGAAGATTAGCATGGCCCCTGCGCAAGGATGACACGCAAAATCGTGAAGCGGTTCCACATTTTGATAACCCCTCATTTCCCCAGGTCAGGGTTACAGGCATCTAAGAGAGGCTTTGATTTAGTTGTTGTAATTTTCTGCTCCCAGTCACTAAACTGTGAGTTTGGCAGTGAACCAGTAGGAAGAATTACTGCTGCAGTGGAACAACAACAAAGAAGAAACAAAATCACACACAATAAACAAAGAAAAATAAAAGAAAATAATTAACATTAACGGGAAACTTAGAATTTAGCAATGTCAGGGCTTTTCTTGTAACTTATATTCTTCAATAATATCTTTGCGGAAGTAAGTTTGTTCTTTTTACCGCTTCCGTGTAGCAGGATGCAGAATAGTGACGTCTATCGAGTATCAATGACGTGCAGGTCGTGAGTGCGATCTGGCCGTACAGACACAGGTCGCATTTGAAAAAAATCGGATCTGTGTTGTTCAGACTGTCATAAAAAGATCAGATACAGGTCACATAAGGGCAAAAGAATCAGATTTGGGTCACTTCAGGCTGCAGTGTGAACGTAGCCTTAGATCCCATTCCTACTAAACTGTTCAAAGAAGTCTTTCCAATTATTGATGCCTCAATCTTAAATATGATCAATCTGTCTTTATTAGGTGGCTATGTACCACAGGCCTTCAAGGTGGCAGTAATTAAACCGCTACTTAAAAAGCCATCACTTGACCCAGCTGTCTTAGCTAATTATAGGCCAATCTCCAACCTTCCTTTTCTCTCCAAAATCCTTGAAAGAGTAGTTGTAAAACAGCTAACTGATCATCTGCAGAGGAACGGTTTATTTGAAGAGTTTCAGTCAGGTTTCAGAATTCATCACAGTACAGAAACAGCATTAGTGAAGGTTACAAACGATCTTCTTACAGCCTCTGACAGTGGACTCATCTCTGTGCTTGTCCTGTTGGACCTCAGTGCAGCTTTGATACTGTTGATCATAACATTTTATTACAGAGATTAGAGCATGCCATAGGTATTAAAGGTACTGCACTGCAGTGGTTTGAATCATATTTATCAAATAGACTCCAATTTGTTCATGTAAATGGGGAGTCGTCTTCACACACTAAGGTTAATTATGGAGTCCCACAGGGTTCTGTGCTAGGACCAATTTTATTTACATTGTACACGCTTCCCTTAGGCAGTATTATTAGAAAGCATTGCATCAATTTTCATTGTTATGAAGACGATACTCAGCTTTATCTATCCATGAAGCCAGATGACACACATCAGTTAGTTAAACTGCAGGAATGTCTTAAAAACACAAAGGCCTGGATGACCTCTAATTTCCTGCTTCTAAATTCAGATCAAACTGAAGTTCTTGTACTCGGCACCACAAATCTTAGAAGCACAGTGTCAAACCAGATACTTACTCTGGATGGCATTACTTTGGCCTCCAGTAACACTGTGAGAAATCTTGGAGTCATTTTTGACCAGGATATGTCCTTCAATGCACATATTAAACAGATATGTAGGACGGCTTTTTTGCATTTACGCAATATTTATAAAATTAGAAACATCCTTACTCAGACTGATGCTGAAAAGTTAATCCATGCATTTATTACTTCTAGGCTGGACTACTGTAATTCATTATTATCATAGTACCATATCACCCCAATAGAGCACTTCGTTCTCAGACTGCTGGCTTACTTGTGGTTCCTAGGATCCTTCAGAGTAGAATGGGAGGCAGAGCCTTCAGCTTTCAGGCCCCTCTTCTGTGGAACCATCTCCCACTTTGGAGTCAGGAGACGGACACCCTCTCTATTTTTAAGATTAGGCTTAAAACTTTCCTTTATGATCAAGCTTATAGTTAGGGCTGGATCAGCTAGGCTCCTGGGTTCTCATGATGCACTGAGTGTTTCTTTTCATTCACCTCTTTTTACTCTGGTTATACTCCACTCTGCATTTAATTTATTAGTTATTATTAATCTTTGGCTCTCTTCCACACTCTGCCTTTTGTCCTGTCTCTCTCCCCTCAAACCCAACTGGTCACAGCAAATGACTGCCCCTCCCTGAGCCTGGTTCTGCCAGAGGTTTCTTCCTGTTAAAAGGGAGTTTTTCCTTCCCACTGTAACCAAATGTTTGCTCATGGGAGTTGTTTTGTCTGTTACAGGACTCTCTCTGTTACAGGAGGGGATGGTTACGTATGTGGCACAAGTTTAGTCTTCATCCTGAAGAGGAATTGTCTCCACCCCTCTTAATTACAAGGGAGGCTTTCCATTAGAAGTAATTTCATAAGAACTCACGAGGTAATTTATGGTCATTGTTAATATGTTGATGTCAACAAGAGAAAAAAGGTAATCTTTACTGTCGTGATGTTTCATTTGTGGTTAGTTTGCAGACCTCGAGTGTGCACCATTTTACTGAGGCCGTCCTGCTGGCAGGGCAGTAAATGGTAGGCTGTGCTGTAGGCTGGACGTGCTCGCTCAGGCAGCACATATGATAAATTGGAATCGATACAGAGAAGATTAGCATGGCCCCTGCGCAAGGATGACACGCAAAATCGTGAAGCGGTTCCACATTTTGATAACCCCTCGTTTACCCACGTTAGGGCTACAGGCATCTGTGAGGCTTAAATTACTGGAACCAGGGTGCCTGCAGCAGTTTAAAAATCAAAATGAATGCTAGAGATGCTAAATGCTAGAGAAATTACCAGCATTATTGTTTGTTTAAATATTTCTTCTACCATATTTATTTAGTACAAGCTAAGGTTGTGTAATTCCTTAAAGCTTGCAGTGTCCATACCTGTCAGCAGGTGTGGACACTGCAATCACTGAGGGTGATTCAGTGATCAGCTGACTGCAGCAGCCAGGTGAGGGTGGGAGGGAATCCAGACCACAAGTTTGCTGCTGGGCTCCACCCCCTTTTAACTGAATGTAAACATTTACCTTAAACCTTTGATAATTTCATGAGAATTTCCAGAATTTTATGGTCACTGAAGAAAAAAAAAACCATGCGTTTCAGTCTCTGGTTATTTTGTTATCAGAGACGACGGCTCTGCAGCCTGCACCGCGGCAGGGTGGCCGTTCTGCTGCTTTGATACGTCAGTGTGGACCGAGTTTGGCCTGTAGCTTAGAGGGCAGCAAAGCTTCATCATGGTCAGCCTGTCTTAACCGAAGACCTCCATCAGAGATGAGGATTTTTATGATGGTGGGATCAACTTTCTGTTCCAGGCTCTGAGCGCATTCATATAAAAAGGGGTGTCAAGGGTCATGTGACCTCCTCCAATCTGAGATGTTAGCAGATCATGAGGAAGAGAAAATGCTGATTAAAAATGTATAAAGAACATAGAAATACAAAAGTAAAGTGCAACATTTTTATAAATAAGGTGAGAGATGAATGCTGCAGAAAATGGTTATTGTGGTGATTTATGGCACAGAGCAGCATTTTAATTCCACTGAATGATTTTGTGGCCGAGTTTGCGCTCAGTGCTGCTGTTTGTTTCTAAGGTGACGGCTGCACATCAGAGCTCTCAGATTTTTAACTGGCTCCATTTAAACATTAAAGCTCTAATAAAGTCCCACAGCCTGATAACAGAGACGTGGAAATTGCTTCAATTTGTCGCAGCTCAAAGTGAAATGAATGTGGCTGATTGAACAGGCACTCCTGGTGTGTGTTCTGTGTTGTAGTAGCTGCAGTTCCAGCAGTAAAAGACTTAGCAGCAGATTAGGACCAGTTTTATCAACATTCAAACATTTTCTGCATCACTGAATTAATGCATGCACATTCCCATGACAATGCAATGCACAGTTTGCACTTCATTCAGTAGATTTAGTAAGGGTCAGCTTAACACTTTCCCCCAGCAGAGCATCCGTGTCACACTTAAAACATGCTGTAAATCAAAGACTCAGTGGAAATGTGGCACTTCAGCTGATTTTAAACCGAAACTCTGAACACAACCTACTCCAGACCAGGTGATGTGTTCAGCTTCGGTTACCACGGTGATTCCGTCAGGTAAAAAGAGAGCCACTTTTGTGACACAGGAAACTGACACAGCTTGCTAAGCCATTAATCTGGCTTCATAGTGCACCCCTCAGAGCGCCAGTTCCTATTAATCCGTACCTGAAAGATGCTTCTCATGTTCAGTCACTTTATTTATCCTGATTTTTCTAAAGTAAAATTTAGAACAGGCAAATTTGTAATCGATTATCTCCGACTATGTTAAACTGACCCAGGACTCGTTTGTCTCCACAGGTCACAGGTTATATTTCAAGATAACCAAACAGAAGTCACAAGTTTAATGGTGTCCATTTGATGGAATTAACTCTAATAAGCTTCAGAAGCAGGTATAATTTCATCTCAGTGAGGACCGCAGGCTACAGTCGGCAGTTTGGCATCTGTTTCAAATGCTTAGAGAGAATTCAGGCGGACTTCATCCCTGTGTGAATAAAAACGAGCTTCTAAGATAAGAAATGGCCCGTTGCATTTCAGTCTGATCCTGCAGAGTAGTTTGTAGTTTGATCTGAAACTGATATTGGCAACTTTAACAGTAAAAAATTTAGAAATCACCTAAATGTTCCACGCTTCAGAGGATTCGCTCACTGTTGCTCCCTTATGAGGCCACTTTCTAAAACAGTCATTTTTAGTTTCTCTCGGGGCAGCGAGCAGACCTGCTATAGCCAACTGGAGATATTTTGGAGATACCTTTCCTCACATTTCTCTGGTCTTACCACTAATCTCTCCACTCGTTTACTCTCCATCTCTGAGCTAAATCCTTTCTGATGTGATTAAAACGATGATGTTAATCAGTACACAACAGGCTGACGGACAACTCTAAATAAACCGGGTTACCTCCAAATTCCCCCACCAGAGATGGAAAGAGATGCCATCGACTTTGTTTCACAGAGACCACACTTGTTTTAGTCTTAATTTCATACAGGAATATTTTTAATGGCTCTATTTTTATACTATTTCCTTTATTCATGACAGATATTCTAATATCATTCATTATGTTTTTAAAATAATTTTTATGCAAAATGTTGTGTTCTATAACCCTAATCTGGGGAAATGTGGCTACAGGCTGAGATTTTAGGTTTGATGAACCTTGTTTACGGTGAACGCTTCTGGTTAGCTTTGCTGCCCTCTAAGCTACAGGCCAAACTCGGTCCACACTGACGTATCAAAGCAGCAGGACGGCCACCCTGCCGCGGTGCAGGCTGCAGAGCCGTCGTCTCTGATAACAAAATAACCAGAGACTGAAACGCATGTTTTTTTTTTCTTCAGTGACCATAAAATTCTGGAAATTCTCATGAAATTATCAAAAGTTTAAGGTAAATGTTTACGTTCAGTTAAAAGGGGGTGGAGCCCAGCAGCAAACTTGTGGTCTGGATTCCCTCCCACCCTCACCTGGCTGCTGCAGTCAGCTGATCACTGAATCACCCTCAGTGATTGCAGTGTCCACACCTGCTGACAGGTATGGACACTGCAAGCTTTAAGGAATTACACAACCTTAGCTTGTACTAAATAAATATGGTAGAGAAATATTTAAACAAACAATAATGCTGGTAATTTCTCTAGCATTTAGCATCTCTAGCATTCATTTTGATTTTTAAACTGCTGCAGGCACCCTGGTTCCAGTAATTTAAGCCTCACAGATGCCTGCAGCCCTAACGTGGGTAAACGAGGGGTTATCAAAATGTGGAACCGCTTCACGATTTTGCGTGTCATCCTTGCGCAGGGGCCATGCTAATCTTCTCTGTATCGATTCCAATTTATCATATGTGCTGCCTGAGCGAGCACGTCCAGCCTACAGCACAGCCTACCATTTACTGCCCTGCCAGCAGGACGGCCTCAGTAAAATGGTGCACACTCGAGGGCTGCAAACTAACCACAAATGAAACATCACGACAGTAAAGATTACCCTTTTCTCTTGATGACATCAACATATTAACAATGACCATAAATTACCTCATGAGTTCTTATGAAATTACTTCTAATGGAAAGCCTCCCTTGTAATTAAGAGGGGTGGAGACAATTCCTCTTCAGGATGAAGACTAAACTTGTGCCACATACGTAACCATCCCCTCCTGTAACAGCAGTTCTGAGGACCTCAGACAAACTCGGAGCTGCTGAATCAACTCCAGGTGGAACCTGACAATCAAGTTCATGCCTAATCCAGAGAAAGTGAGTCCTCTTGGCACTAATCCTGGAATCATTTGATTCCTCCACAGAGGCTGAACCTGAGGGGAGGTAGGTGATCAGTCTGCCTGTCAGTCTTTACACAATAACTACCAAACTCACTGAAGAATACGCAGGAACCTGTTAGACTCACCTTCTTCAAACCTCAGGTGCCCAAGTTGTAAAATGACTGCCGGGGGTCAATTTCTCACCCTCGTCTCAGTTTTGGAGACAAATATGTGACTTTGTGTATAGAGTGTGTACACCCAGACACAAGGCTAAGAGCTGGCTTACTGCAGGACACCGCTGGCTGCGTCTCATGTAACTCGACACTATAATTACTTTAAGGTGACTTGATCCCTGGAGGCCTTCAAATCGAACAAAGAACAATAAAATATGGGGAAAAAAGGACTTGATAAGCCAACAACCACTGCCACAGACACACAACAGACATCTGAGGGGAAGAATGTAGCAGTGGAGCTGCAGCGGGTTGGAACAAAGGCTTCACTGGAAACCAAGAAAACACAAAGTTTAATCTGTGTGACTTGGTGAAATGCACGGGCGGTGGTGCACATCTGGAAAATGTCTGAAGTTTTCCTTCCTCACATGCAGCTTCTGATGTGCTCTCACCACTGGGAATCAGGGCAACAGTCATCACAATTATTCTGGTCAGTAACTGCAATCTCAGTTATTAAACACAATTATCCATCAATCTGACAAACCTCAGGCATGTGAATGTTAAAAAATGTTACTGTAAAGCCTGATTCAAATTCAAAAAGAGGGCACTACACGCATTCTCCTTCCACTATCATCAGCATTATTTTATGTGCTACGACGTTTGATTTAAAACAGCGATTTCTGTTTGGTGGCGCGTGGACAGGAGATGGGAATGAGGACACATTCAAAGCTACAGTAGGCTGAGCGATAACGAGCCGGGGTGCAGAGAACTGCAGGTAGCTGGTTGGAGGTTTGAGGAAGTTCACGGCAGTAAAGACTGTGGTTTCTGTGGATTTAGTAGACAAATGTACACTTTAAATCCAAGCCCAAATTAGACTAAATAATGAAAAGCATTTTTTAATTAACATTTTGAGTTGAATGCAGCTCTTACATAATGAACAATAATGGGAAGGCCATTATTAAATGCCAGAGGAAAACCAATCCAGGAGACAAAGGGTGCTACTGTTCTGGACTGGACAAAGAAATCTGTCATGTAGAGAAACTGCAAGGCCTCTTTATTTAACACATTCAAACACCTTAAGATACGTTCTGAAAGGCCTTGAATCAAGATGAACAATCTGGAGTGATTAGCGACCGCTGCTGACTGACCAAACCTGAGGAGAGACTGCACCCCCACCCCCACCCCCACCCCCAGAGACCAGGCCCAGTTACGTCCGGCTGCAGAGCTCAGGATGATTCAAGCCTAAAGACATTTCCTCCAACCACAAGTACAGTTGGCTGCGACTCTGGTTATATAAAAATGGTGTTTTTTTCCCCATCCGCTCCCAACACACTGAAGTGAATGAGGTAGAGGTGATGTAATGAAAATCAAGAGGAAGAATGAGGAGAAAACTTCTGGTGATCCCATCTCAGAAATGAGATATCTTTCTTTGATAACAGCCATTCAGCACATCCACAGGATGCTTCTGGAGCAGCTAGATGGCAGCAGTGTGTATCTTCTACTAATAATCCCAGAAATCTCAGTGTGTCTGCCTGTCTGTCCTTCACCTGTTTTAGAAAAATTCATCAGATCCACTTCAGACTTGGCAGGTATGTTGCTGGGAACCCAAGTACGTGCCCAGATTAATGCCATTTTAAAGAATGGTTCTCATATTTTGTCTGAAAGCTGTTCTCTGCTGAAAAAGCCTTTAAACTAAGACTTTATGATCGCCTGCATGTTCCATAACTGGTGACACTTAGAGGTAGGCGAGGAGTTCGGGTCAGGAAGGAGCTGCATCTTTGTGCTGAAAGGAGCCAGCTGAGGTTGTTCAGGCATCTGATCAGGACACCTCCCCCTGGAGGTTTTCCAGGAACGCCCAACTGTGAGGAGACCCTGGGACAGACTCAGAACTTGCTGGTGAGATTATATATCTCGTCTGGCTGGGAGCGCCCCGGGATCCCCTAGGAGGACCTGGAAACCATTGCTGGATTACAGGAGGTCCTGAATAACCTGCTTAGCCTGCTGCCACTATAACCCGACTTTGGATAAGTGGACGAAAACAACGGATGCATGGATCTGATGCTTTCAGGGGAAATCTGTAAATTGTGGCTACAAAAACAGACACTAGTACCTGCAAATCAGCGGTTAATTTCTTATTAACAAAAAAATCACTTCATGGAGATTCTTTTGGACGAATACTTAATGTAGGAAGAAGTCATAACCCTGATTTTACAAAAGCATTCCTCCTTCATCGTTCCATCATTAGACTAGCCATCTTTTCTATTACTGGTGACTTCTCACCTGTTTAACCTCTTAACACCCATCCAAACTTCCAGAAATGAGCATTACCTTTCAAATGAACTCTCAAACACTGCGGCATCACAGTTTTTCTGTTAAAAACTTTTCCATTTGGGTGTTCCAAACATGTAGAAATTCCATAAACAGGCCTAGAAATGAACCAAAACCCAAACCCTGCTCTTACACTGAACCCTACGTGGGCCACCAATGCCCCGATGGTGGTTTCACTGCCAGTTAAAGAGGTTAAACATTTCTCGTGATACCCAGTGTGAGTTCAGAGGCACCACTGAAAGGGGGAAAAAATTCAGAGCTTTTCACAAACTGATGTCAAAAGAGATCTTTTGATGCATCCAGCTGATGAATGCAAAAGAAGAGCAACGAGCTGCAGCTGCGCAAGCTTGGAGCCTCCTTCCTCTGGCATCCGGGCTTCTTTCCTAAAGTCAAACTATCGTTAAAGGACACCCCCGCAGAGTATCTTAAGCAAGGATGGATCAATACGTCTTCTGATTGACGGTTGATGTAAAAGACATATTGGAAATCCAGCACATATACATACACACAGATGTTCGTAGTTGCAGTACAACGTTCTAGAGACTCAAATATACATTAACAGTCAAAGGTTTGGACACTCTGTCTTTGAAAGACACATCCTATATATATATATATATATATATATATATATATATATATATATATATATATATATATATATATATATATATATATATTTTTTTTTACTGAGTGTATTTGATCTCATCATTAACGCTTAAAAGATTCAGGCTGGAACAGATGAGGAAGCGGGATAAACTGTGTGGCTCGTACACGGCTGTAATAGAGGAAGTTCACTCTAAGGAAGCGCCACCGAGCCAAACTTATGACATGAATTAGGTCCTACTTTTTGTCACCTCAGAAAAAAAAGAGAGAAGTGCTGGAGCAGTGGAAAAATGGCAGCTTGAAAAGCAATAACTATGATGTGGGGCTGGAAATTGTTAAATGTTCAGTGTGGATTGTGTTTTATTAAGTACAAGGCCAGAGCCTTGGAAATCTGCTCCCCTTTAACATCCTATGGAATTTCCCTCGCACTGGAAAGTCCCACTTAAGCTTCGGAGAGGCGCACGAGTGTGTGTGCGTGTGCGTGTGTAGTCCAAGGGGAGCTGCACTACTGGCCAAATAGCACAGTTTATTGTATTACGACTGCTGGGGATAATGTTGAAAACCACATCTCGATAAATCTGGATACCTCACGGCATGTGTATTTATTAAATGATTCACCTTTAGCATATATTATTTACAAATAATTAAGAGAGTTATTGTGCAGAATTACAATTTATTTCATGCAAAGTGTAATTAAGAAAATGATCAGAAACCCATCCATCAACTTTCAGCAGGGAAACCAAACCCTCCCCCTCCCCCTCCCCAGCTACCATCTCCAGTTCTTCTGGGTCTGCCCTGCAGTCTCCTCCCAGGAGGCATCCTACCCAGACGATGCTCGGCTTATGTTCGCATCATGTATGATGGCATCTGCCAAAAGTGACGTCACCACTGCCGGTGCACGCCGTGCTTTGGTGTAGTTTTCTCTTGTTGTGCACCTCTTTTTGGCACCAGAGGCACAAACGGGCAGAAGACATGAGCGCGTGGCCTGAGTCGGTATTTACTGCCATTTCATGAAATGTCAGTGCAGAGCTCAGAGATTCTCAGATTACAGGAAGGAAGACGCTGGGACAGCTTGGAAAGATGAGACTTTCTAGAGAAAACTTTGAAAAACACGACGCTTCCTGTTTCAGTTTCCTTCTGCTCCCAGGCCAGCGCTGATGTGAAGGGTTTTCTGAGTGGTGGCACCTATTGTTCAGGAGAAGACGCTCACCGCCAGCATAAATGGTGACGGGGGCCGTGGAACTTTTACCCTAAAACGTCTGTGGGGCTGCATTTAGTTTATATGGTGCATTTATGTCAAATAAATCAAAGCAGCGGCAGTGAAAGGCGTGAACACGCAAACACAGAAGACTGTTGGGCAAAGTGACGGCAACTAAGGTGAAACTGTAGATCAAGAGATGAGACGTGTTTAACATATGAATATGTGTTATGATACCGTAATGCAATTTAATGACGGTTTTTGCTGTTTCAAGCTGCTAATTTTCTAAATGTGCGTTACAGAAATCTTAGCATTCCCTGAATTTAAACACTGTTACTTAGATGCTGTTGAATCATCAGATTTGATGCAGCCGGTTGTAAAAGCCACATTCAGTGCGGTCTTTGTTCATTTTTTGGTGAAAATAAGCAGATTCTGGGTGAGTCATGAGGAAACATGTCCAGACAGCCAGAGTCACAGGGGGGGCCATCGTGTAGCCCACACACTTTCACCCAAGCATATGCAAACACACTCACGAATGCAGAGACATGAGTGAAAGACGAGGGGATCTGATTACTGCACATGCGGCAGCTCTACAGTATGTTCAGGTTAATCAGCCCCAGAAACATCTACGTTAAGCCCTCTGGATGAGCCATGTGCTGCTGACATTATTTATGTTGAGAAATATCTTCAACTTTTGGTCAATTTTATCTATGGGACTGCTTTTACTTCATCTCTCGGTATCTCAAAATGCTGAGTTCGGTTTCTTCTGATGAAAAATCTTGAAGAAAACTGAGGACCATACAGACGTCCTTAGAAACTCCTGCGCTGCAGTGAGTTGTATTTGTACTGGCAGACAGTGGCAGCTATTAAACAATCACTGGGTGGAGGAAGACACTAAAGCTCTGTTCATACGGGATAATTTCCATCTGGGAGGTGGTGCGACGTAATTATTAGCAGAGAGGAAGAACCCCTGCTGCACTGGATATTTATAAACTGCAACACCATTTTCTGTGAGAAAAACAAGGTTTTCCTTATAATGCAGCTGCAAAGTTTATTTTCAAACTGTAAATAAAATGGAAGTGAAGGATGGTGGGAGGGCAGGTCCTGCATCCATCTAAGAAAGAAAAATTATTCATCTTCTGTGGTGGCGGCAATCGATTTTTATTTATTTATTTTCCACTGTCCACTGTTCACACACTGTTGTGTGATCGGTTAAGTTGTTGGTTTGCCTGTTTGATAGCCGGCTCCTCACAAGTTCTGGGTAGAATTGCTTGAAAACTTTACCAGTAGCTGATGCTTGGCCCGACTTAGCAACGATTCGCTTTCGGAGTTGGTTTGGACGTAGATTTGCTCGCATTCAGCCAGAACTGTCACGCATTATTAAAGAGAAATAAGAAAGAACAGACCCCATGCTGACGTTCTCATCAAAATATCATCAGCTAACCTGCATCCAAGCATCCGTCTGGATGCAGGGACTCGGTTCATGCATGGATTCACTCCTCTTGTCTAATCAAAGTGACCGAGCAGCGTTCCCTTGAGGAAGTTTAAATTTCATGAGCAGCAGACTGCACGGAGAGCTGAAGGAAGTTTACAGGGACCTAAACGTGAAGGCTCAGAGCAGCATGCATGGTTTTTAGATTGTCAGGAAATATCACAGGGATACATTTTAACTGCGGCAGATCAAACTATCGCGATCACTTCTGAGCTATAACTCAACATTAGCCTAATCTACAATTTCATATTTAGGCTGCTGCTGTTTAGCCTGTGTCGTAAACAGGGGTTAAGCTCTCGGCACCAAAGACATCAAAGTCGGGTCAGCCTGACTCCGAGTTTGTTCACAGTGCAAGTTTAAGGACGCCGAGGGCAAGTGTTCAGATCGGGGATTCCTGGGAGCGACCTAAAACCAGCAGCAGCACTGGAAGCAGCCCAGAGGTGCACAAAGTGGCAGCCTTGAAGGAGTTTTGTTTTTTGAGCCCCTGAATTGGACTTTATGATCTGAAACAGGAGGAGGTGCAGGAATTGTTCTCACAATGCTTCTGTCCACTCTCACTCCTCTCACGAGGTTGTTTCTGGCTGCTGCAGGCAGCACTTCTCAGCAAAATGTAAAAAAGAAAAACACTTTACACCACCTGCTCCACACCAAACATCAGACAGACACTTAGAGATGAGCTGCTGAGCACATTTAGCAGCTACACATATTTTCCCCTCAGGACTTGGTACAGTCCAAATCACACACACACACTCACATAAACTGACATCAACTAACGTTCCTCTGTGTGCCCCACATATGAATGTGCACCACTATTCTTTCGTATTTATTCAATAATTCATTGCAGAAAGCATGAAGCCTGTAGAGCAGAAACGCACACTTGACTCTCCAACCCGTCAGCTACACACTCACCTGGTATGTGTGTGTGGGCTCCATGATGGCACTGTGACAGGCTCCCTGTGATGGCCTGAACACCTTAATCATGACTCAGCTGTGATCTGCTCATATTCACTGAACATGTGTGTGTGTGTGTGTGTGTGTGTCTGTCTGTCTGTGTGATGCTAAGGGGGCTGGAAGCCTGACATACGTCAGAGTATGATACAGGCCTGGGGAAAAAAACAAAGCAGCTCACACATTCACACCACAGTCACCGTTGCCTTTTAAAAGCTGGGGGTCTGACGCATGAGCACGCAGACAGATATAATGCCCCCCACCCACGCCTCACACTGCATTTTACCGTGTTGTGGTCACAAATCTGTTAAACAAAAAAGTCTGCTGTCAGTTTTGCAGCAGCTGCCTTTGCATCATTATCAATTATCAATAAACTAACTTGACTTAACTTGTTATACTTTTAATCATTTAACCAGTCAGTCGTCACCGAGACATGGTTTCTGCTGTCCAGAAAGTTCAACAGAATACTTTTACTTTGAAGTTGAGACGCAACATTAAACACACTAAGCTCAGCCTCGCTTTGAACGCTGTGGAAATTCAATACCTCACTTCTGCTCCTTCGGTTCCTCACACCATTCAATCACGTGCCTACACTTAAACCTAGAAGGGCTCAACCTTAAATTTAACACTGCCCATAAAAGAGCTCTTTTCATACATTAACCCCGGGTCTGCACTGATTTCGATCACGGTTGGTGCTGCCATCCAAACCTGGATTAATCTGTCAAATGATAATGATAGACCACATAAGGGTTACCTACCACTTGGAAGGAAGCTTTGGTGTAACATGTAAATCATCAGCTACATCTAAGCCCTTAAAGATCTTTTATTTCAATTCAGACAATCCCCTAGGGGCAGCACTGGGTGACGTTGGGGAGGAAACTCCCCCCCCCTTTAACAGAACAAGACCTCCAGCAGAACCAGGCTCAGGGAGGGGCAGACATCTACCCCAACCTGTTTTGGGGAGCGAGATCACAAACTACAAACAGGGCAAAACACAAACCACAGGAGAGAGAAGGCAAACAGTACATGTCACTGCGGGCTTCTTCTGATGTGACCTTTCACCTCTCACCTCAGAGGTTTCCTCAGGACCTCTGGGTAGTTTTTAATGCCACGTGGACGTCATTTATCATCCAAAACCTGCCTGAACCAAAGGGTGAACAGCAGTGGTGGAATCCCAGGGGAGGGTCCTTGAATGTGCCCGATGGGTGATGCTGTAGCCCAGCTCCATTATCTGCAGAAAGCTCCTTCAGTTTAATAGTGGATGTCCTACTTCACTCTTCTTCATCTGTCTTCTCTTCTCAGGGAGTGTGGACTCCTCACAGCTTTGGACTGTGTTTTATCCTTTGGGCAAACTGGTCTTTGTCTAAGAGTGTTGACGGATCCTAATGGAGGCCAGTTCTGCTTTTCCATATTTTAGATCATTTTATATCACATAGCTCCTGTTCCGGTGCTATTTGTTCACATTAAACATGGCCACAATTTCAAATAAGGAAGTCAGTCTATGTATTGTAGTCCTTGTGATCCAAAGACTGTTCTGTGGCTGTGGCTCAGGAGCCAGAGCAGCTCACCTACCAGTCGGAAGGCTGGCGGTTCGATTCTGGGCTGCATGCCAAAGTATCCTTGGGCAAGATACTGAACCCCAAGTTGCTCTCCGACGCAAGCGTTGGGAGTATGAATGTTAGACAATAAAAGCACTTAGCTTAGATACACACGGAAGTGCTTGTGTGAATGCAAACGAGTAGAGAAGCGCTATGTAAGAACTAGTCCATTTCTAAAGACTATTTCAAATAGTTTCTTCTACTCTGGAATCTGCATGACGTCACAAAGACAGGCTATACCTATATGGTCACCTGAGGCACAGAAGCCCCGGGCAGCCAATCAGGAGAAAGTTGGATTAATGGGGGAGGAGCTAAAATGGTTTGTTTCAGACTGAGGGCCTGCTCTAAGGCCCAGGATAAGACAAAGAAGGATTATTTTTCAACTGTAAGTCACCCGAAACTACTGTAGCAGATTTCACAAAGAAAACTGCACCAAGCTTTTGTGTTTGGAGAAACTCCAGGGTGAGAGGTGAAACAGGAGGATCAAAATGAAGCCTAGCTGCCCTCTAATGAAGCTTTCTGGATTACAGTGACCAGAATAACTGAGAAAAAATGCTCTTCTTCGTACATTTATTCCTCACTCCTAAACTTGACCAAAATCACTGACTAACAAATTAAGTCTTAATTTGTATGATCTTTCTTCTTCCCCCTGCTGCTGCCAGAAACAAATGTACCACCATCCAGCAACTGAAACGTTGCTCACAGTCCTTAATTATTCTGGAAAATTATATATGAGCGCAGCTCCTTTTGGAGAGGGGGACATTTCCCCCACAACATACTTTTTTTCTTTAATGTAATTTGTATAAATTGCGGCAGCAACAAATTACTGAAGGTAGTGTGTAAAGCTTTTATTCCAGCGGTCTTCTGCCAAGAATATGTGGCGAGCTGGCAGCGAGAGAACAACACAAACAACAGTGCGGAACATTTGTTCCTCACATTCAGGTTCAAACACTTGGTACATCAGAAATGACCGAAAACATTACATCTCTGAGTAAACACGCTGCTAAACGCTTTAGCATGTGTGCGCCTGTGAAAGGTAAACCATGGAGCTCAAAGAAACTTCCTGTTATTCCTTATGAGCGACACGCGGAGCCAACATCATTCATTTCAATGAGGCTAAAAGCCTTTATTTTCCACTTCAGCACAGCCATCAGATGCTTGTTGTTCCTTGCTATTACACCAAAGGGAGTTGGGGTCCCGGCTATTTTAAGAAAGAAAGGGGGGGGGAAAGCCACTGCACAGAAATCTTAGCTGTATCTCATTTTGCAGCCAGACTACACATTTCCTTTTCAGCTCCAACAAGACAGACGCATGACTCACAAATGTGTCTTTAAAAGAGGAGGCTGAAATGTCAGGAGAACTGCTGGCTTCATAAAGAAAAAATATCTACTTTCAATAGTGCTGGAATTAAATCTAAAAAGGTCAAAAAGCATATTTTCTCACAGCCTACACTTCCTGCTTGATGTGCAGAGACCAAACTGAGACTTTTTAAATATGAGGTGAACTCATACAGACTAAACCAATATCAAAAAGTCAAAAATCCATCCCCGATTTAAATTCTTCTGCATCTCTGAACTCCTCATGCTGCTGCTTTGCGATCTCTCCCTGGACATCCCATTCTGACCGCTTACACTGAGCCATCTGACATTTCATCACTTCAAACCCGACATCAGACAACAAATTCTGTCTCAAAAACCCAAATTTCATGTGGAGGATCATCACTGCCGACGATAGCCGAGTCTCTGGCTACGACCTGAGGCTAAGCTGCAGCCTTCAGCTGAAGAGGCTGCAGCGTCTGAGCCCAAAGGCAGCACGTCCAGTCAGGAGGTCTTCTGATGTTCTTTGGAACTACAAGCTCGTTTAGAAGAAGCAGGCTAGTTGGTAAAAGTAGGAAGGAAGGAAGGAGGACAAGAAGCAAAGAAAGGTGGAAAGAAGAAAGGAGGAAACCAACTATACGAGGAGCCGGTCTGTAACAGCCTGAGTGTGCCTCCTGTGATTATTTCTCCTTTCAGAATTAGAAATAAGGGAAAAATACTTCTGGAAAAAGATTAAATAAACTGCAGAACATCAACTCTGAGTTCCTGGCAGCAGATCCAAGTCCCGTATTCAAGTTCTTACACAGTGTTTGTCTACTTCTTCTTACTACAAGCTTCATTCACTCACATTCATACAAGCTCTTATTTCCTGTGCTTGAGCAATTTAAACCTAAAGTTCACGCACTCACATCTGACTCCAGGTTCAGTATCTTGGCCGAAGATACTTGGATGTTGGAGGAGCCAGGGATCAAACCACCGACCTTCCAATTAGCAGACCACCCGCTCTACCACCTTCTACTGACATGAATTTATCACAGGACAAACAAGTGTGTCTGAAACGCTCTCAGTGTTCCTTAATTAGTCTTCAGCTGTTCTCTCACAGACCGGCAGCTCAGGGCTCGAGCTGCTCAACTGACACAAATCGCCATCATTTTGTTCGGTACCCGTGGCGGCCAATCATAAACACTGACTGTGACCTCAGAAGTTGAAAGCTGCTTCACATCATTAACAGGCCGTGTGGTAACCAGTTCAGTTCGGATGGCAGACACACCATCCTCGACCGCTACAAGTGGCTTTAAGTGGCTCAAAGCTGGATTTGTGCATAAAAGGCCAAAAAGTACACAAAGGCTATGTTAGGCCTTTATTAGGACCAGAACTCTTGTACTGTGTGGCTTTCCACAGACCAGCTCTCTTTACAAATATCACACGGCTCTAATGTGTCATTTATGATTATGGAAAATGGAAAAGTCACAATGACATTTCAAACCACTAATTCCTCATCTGTCACTTTACAGCCATAAACACAAAGCTTATCATGCTTTTGAAGCAACTGAATTAACATTTAATACAACCAGAAAATCATATTTTACAACAATAAATACTAAAAATAATAATCACATTCATTTTTATTTTATTCATTTTATTCTCGGTTAACAGGTCTTTGTTTCTCTGCTTTGTCAGGAGTGCCAGAGGCAGGCAAGTGAAGAAGACGTCTGCTTTTACTCCTCACTAACGCCATCTACTGGCTGTGGCAGTGCAGCCAGCATGGCTCAGACAAAGAATGAGGGCAGGCAGCCAGCAGCACTCGAACAATAGACAGGACAGAGCAAGGGAGAGGAGTGGCTGTGATGCAAAGGCACGAGGTCAGCCAGGTCCTGGATCAGCGTCCACGAACAGGTCACGACCCAGAGGTGAAACAGCCCAGGTGAGCGGGAAATGCAGGTTAGCGGGCAAAACTCTGGGGGGCTGTGCTGCCCTGCTCCACAGCCACCTGCCTGCAGTCAGCTGCCAGGGAAAACTCAGTCCCCTCTGCCCTGTCTCTCTCTCTCTCTCACACACACACACACACACACTCTCATACACACACACACACACACACACACACACACACACACACACACACACTCTCTCTCTGCTGGATGTCTATTTAGGCCAGTGACTTTCTAACTTTACAGTTCTTCCACCTGACCCACCTACAGGCTCCTTCTGGAGTTTCTGATTGATGAGCAGGAGAACAGAGAAGACCACAATCAGAATTACACACTGCAGCTTCCAAAACTACTATTACTACACATAACGACTACGAGTACTACCAGAGCTCCAACCAGGAGGGAGAAAAACTCTGTGAGCCAAGTGTGGAAACGATGATTTTGATAAATCTGACAAAGAACACTGGTATGGTGTTAAGATGAAAATCTTTAATCCTCATACATACATTATATAAGGACAAATACTATCGGGTATCATATGAGACTTTTAAATAACACTAAACACTTATTTTCATAAAGTCCACCAGCAGCACAGAGAAGAGTCTTTAAAGGGAACCTCTATTAATGCTGGCCCTCCTTACTCATGGTTCTGATCACATGACTCAAAAACATTAACATAAAACAACAATTAGAATCACACCACTACCTGTCTTTAACAGGTTTTACCTTTACCTGCACATTTCCAATATTACACCGCTGAACGGCATGCTGGGTAATGCTAGCTAGCCAGGCAGCAAAGAGTGCGTTATCAGGCGGGAGGGGCTCTGTGCTGCACTCAGGAGCAGCACAAACTGATGGAGACTGAAGCAAAGAGAGCAAAGATGGTTCAGGACAGCAGCGATTTCTGCTGCTTTTAAAAAAAAAAGTAGCTGCTCCTATGATGGATGTTCACAGTGGGCGGGACATCTGGAGCCCCGCCCACAAACACAGTCACAAGGAACCAGGTGAGGCAAAGATAGTCCCACTCAAAGCTGACAGGTGTTTTTACCTGCAGACAGAATCATCTGTAACACAAAGTGAATGAGTCCACAGCTGCACTACATTAATGTTAACAAACCCTAACTCTATAATAATAATAATAATAATAACTTCAGCTGTATGACAGTTTTTAAAACACACAGTTACAAAGTGCTTCACAGTTTGAATAAAAACCACACATCAAAGAAAAGTATAGTCGTTCCAGAACACAGACACACAATCACCAAACACACACACATTAACAAGCATGTGATGTGAACTGTGGCCAAAATTAATGGGAGAAAGTTTAAGGAAATGCTAACTTATAAAAATGAGTTTTCAGCAGTCATTTAAAGCAAACCACAGATTCAGCCGACCTTACAGGCCAAGGAAGGCTGCTCCAGAGTTCAGGAGCTCCAACCTCCAGAGCGTGATCGCCTCTGGCTTTGAAATAAGAGCACGGGACAGCTAGGAGACCCTGATCGGGCGATCTGAGAGGTCGCCCGCTGTTATAAGGTCTCAGTAGCTCAGGGGCCTGGCCATGTAGAGCTGTATAAGTTAATAATAGAAACTTGAAGTGGAGTATAGGGGCGTCGGCCGGTTCTCGTTAGCAGCCTAGCTGCTGCGTTCTGGACCGACTGGAGTCGGGCTGAAGAGGACCGAGAGACGGAGAGTTACAATAATCAAGGTGTGAAAAAATGAAGGCATGCACTAAAAGTTCAGAATTATCGACTGCACACACAGACTCTAAGAGTAGATTAGTTATTGTTTTTATGTTTTACTTCTTAATTCATGACAGACAGATATACGTTGATCATACGCACTCCTGAACGAACGGCGACTGTAAACCTACACTTCAGCGGCAGAAAGGAAGCCTTTACACAACTTAATTACCAAACTCGTTTGCTTTGTTTGAGACGACACTGAGGTGATGCGGCTTTGGGGTGGGCGAGCCTTAAAATTAGCAGCCTCAAGAAGTTTTCATGTGCCCTGAGTGGCTGTGGCAACATTCCCCTGTGGTATAAAAAAAGCTGTTACGGCCCACTGATATTATCCCAGGTACTGTACGGAACTTTAAGTCTGGTGACAGATTTCCTGAAAATTTAGAGGAAGATGTCTGCTGGGTCTGAAAGAACATCAGCCACATCTGCAACGACTTAATATGTCACAGTGAGATGAAGCGTTCAGCCATGCCTGGGAAACGTCTGTGAGTCGCTGACAATAGCAACCAGCAAACATTTTGTAACCACCATCATTTCTCAACATCTAATCTTGACTGAAGAAGAGCCCCAAAATGAAAGTTGTGCCGATGTCGCAGGCGCAATGCGTCTGTCTGCTGGCAGCACTTCGTGAACAACATCTGGACGTCGTTGTTGGACTTTTACCCAGAGGAAGAACAGAAACTGTTTTACATTGTCTTTGTAAAAACAGAACAAAGTAAAACAAAGAAAATTCTCAGTAGAAAGAAACTCAAATCTGGAGTCTGAGCTACGTGAAGGAGATACTGATTTATAATGCTGACATCAGGGAGCAGAGGCTCGCCATGCAACAACCGGACGGATTTTACATTCATTAGCTCAGGAAGTAGAAGCTTGTGGGCTACATGGACGAGCAGGCTGGTAATATGTGGGCAGTAAAATTCTAAATTGTGAACTTTGAACCCGAGCTACTTCACTTTAATCTTTCTGAACTGAACTTTGAGCTCACTCATGCGAGGGCTCGGTTCCCCAGCAGCATCACAGCAGTCCATGAAATAGTCACGACCTCTGACCTATTGATTTGTTTTCCAACCTGCTTTTATTTTTGTGTCCATGAACATTTTTTTTTTTATTTCTTTGGTCACGCCCAGGTACACGAAATGGAGATTTATTCACTTTTAAAAGGCGAAAGACGTGATGGTGGAGTTCATTTCGCTATTCACACCAGAGACCACAGTTTGAGTCACACACATTCAAATTTTTGCAATTATTTGCAATTATTTCAAAATTAATTTAAAATCTATTATTAATGATCTTTAAAAACAATTCCGTTAGGCTTAGGCATTTAAAACGAGGTGAGGTTTTGGAAAAAAGAAAACCACAAATTGGTTTGAAATATAACAAATAACACAAAGTATCATTCCTACTGCCCACATCCTTACAGCCTACCTCCTACACAAATTTCAAAGTCGTGCTGTCACAAAAACTCACAATATTTTGTGTCTTTGAACCCAAATTCAGTTCAATTCAATTCAATTTTATTTATACAGCACCAAATACCAACAGTCGCCTCAAGGCGCTTTATATTATAGGTAAAGACTCTACAATAATACAGAGAAAACCCAACAGTCAAAACGACCCCCTATGAGTTAGCATTTGGTGACTGTGGGAAGGAAAAACCTCAGGCAGAACCAGGCTCAGGGAGGGGCAGCCATCTGCTGTGACCGGTTGGGCCTGAGGGGGGGGGACTTTCACACAGTGCTGTGTCATAATTCCAGTATTGTGACAACACTGTGAGCCTCAGAACCCAGGCTTAGAGTTCTTTAATACATTATGAGGCGCACACATATTAACATCTTGTTGAGCCTCAGTTCCACCACTATTTATACTGGTGCTCGATTTATACAGGCAGCAGTATTACGGGTGGCTGTAGCTCAGGAGGCAGCGCAGGTCACCTACTAACCAGGAGGTTGGCGGTTCGATTCCTGGCTGCTCCGGGCCGCATGCCAAGGTATCCTTTGGCAAGATACTGAACCCCAAGTTGCTCTCTGATGCAAGTGTTGGGAGTGTGAATGGTAGTTCAGCTTAGTTATACATGGAGGTGCTTGGGGGAATGGATAAGCGTGGAGTCTGAGTGCTCAGAGTAGAAACGCACTATATAAGAACGAGTCCATTTATTCCCCTGAAAAACAAATGTCGCCACTCAGAATCCACATCACCACTGGTACAGGAGTCGAGGAAGCAAAGCGATAATGTTTTATTTTTTCCAGAGTTTTCTTCAGAAAGACTCAACTTTTCAGGCTGTTGCAGCATCTCCCTCTGTACGATCGGAGTGTCTCTGAGCTCCTGTACTGATGCATGACTGGAAGTGCAGCAGGGAGCAAACTGCTCGTACATTCGTGCCTTCAACACGGCCACACCGGGGTACAAACAGTGAAAAATGTCAAAAATCTCAGGCTACATCTCAGAAAGAAAAGCAGAGAGAAAAAAAAAAATCTAGATCAGCCAGAGAGAGGCAGTGCAGGAGCAAAAGGGAGAGGAGGGGGCATGAAGGAGGAGGTAGTCAATAAATTTCCAAGGGGAGAGCGAAGGACTGATGAGGTGGAGAATGCTTCGTGGCTGTGAGATCCCAGCAGGGCTCGGCTGGGACTGGAAACTGTGTCAAGGACGACCGAGGAAGAGATGGATGAGTCAGGAGCAGCAGAAAGCTGCCGCTGCTGCACGCACACACATCAGCTCAGCGTGGAGTCCGATTCAACGTCCGATCACACCGACATCAATTCCTCGCTGATTTATAAGGCCATCAACGGCAGCCTTCGACTCAAGAGAGGCGAGTCGATATGAGGTGCAACAGACTCGCCAAAAGACAAATCAAACCTCAGCAAAGTAAATTTTTACTCATTCTGCCAAAGTTCTCATATTGAAGCTGGGCATTTTCACTGAAGCTTCAACCACGCCCACCAAACCCGAGTCAGCCAATAAGAATCTTCACGCTTTTTTCCCTTGTTAAAGCTCATTTGTGTCCTGATTATGGATCCATCTTTGATTTAACTCATCGGGATTTTTGCCAACCTCAACTTTTAGCCCAACTACTGCTGACACATTCGATTTTCACTCCACAATTAAAAAAATAAAACATTTTGTGTTATCTGTTTAATTACCTTTATTAATTCACTACTGTCACTTTAAAAGAACAAAGAAAACAAAATGAATATATAACAAACATCAAGTATAATACTATTCCCCTAAAAGGAAACACTGCCCAGAGAGGTTTGCGCTCTCGGAGTGCTTCATGTTTTCAGTTTTCAATGGTTGAAAGTTTTCAGTATCAGTTTTGGTTTTAATCACAGTGCGGGGGCAGCGTTGGTCAGACCTGTCATGTAGTAATATCATGAGAAGCCCACTGACTGACATCCATGCAGACATCAGTAAACGTATTGATTTCATATAACATTTTCCTTCACTCGTAGTTTCAGCGTAGTTTGAATGAACTGTAATAACCTTTAAACGACCTTTGAGTTGGTTTTTTTTTGTAACCCGTGTCACCAAACTTTCTTTTTCATGTCAGGACGTGTCGCCCTGGGAATACACCGGCCACGTGTCTGTGACTTTACATCTCTTCGTGTGGTTTTGTCGTCATTGGAGAGCAGTTTGTGTTGGACCTTCAAAGAATCGTCACATCCCAGTGGAAGTCGAAGGGCCGCAGTGCCGGATCTGCTACAGACATCTATGGCTAGTGTTTCGACTGCGTGGCATCTTATATTTGGAATATTTGCCAGATTCCCAATTCCTTTCCTTCTGCCAAAAATGGACTCGGCACATATTTTTAGCAGGACGGAGCAGAGAGACACTTCTGGGGTATTTCCGAATCGTGCTGCGGTTCATCACAGTCAGACACGCTGTGGAAGTGGAAATGGAAATGGAAATGGACTGGCATTTATATAACACTTTTACAGTCTTACTGACCACTCAAAGTGATTTATACTATGTGTAAGTTTGGCCGTATCTGAGTCAGTACTGAGAACGACCTGTGAGCCCAAACATCTGTTAAGAGTATTTTTTCTTATAGGCTTAATTTAATGAGCCGAGCGAACTCTGAGTGAACAAATACTTTTACAATTTAGACGAACGCATTTCAAAGTGGTCCGAAACTTCAAAAGAAATGAGCGGAATTCACTAGAAATGAAACGGAAATACTTACATCACATGAACCAGAGAAGATGAGTTGATGCCACTAAATACCCACATAAAGTTTTACAGCGTTAACACTGATATTTTAGTTTTTACACTCGCTGCCATTTTTCCAACACTGAGCACTAGCGATGCACTCTCATTCTCTGAACATCTCCAGCAACACAAACTGGTCTCAATGGCGGCGCATGTGACGTGTGACCTGGTTATTATTATTTAAAGGCCACCCGCTCTTCATCTTCTTCAACGGTCGTTTCTCCCGGTTGTACGATAGAATCTGTCCGGCAGCACTTCCTTCTTCTGTTTTGTGTTGTTTGATGGCGGTCAGCACACACACTTCTGGATGCACTACAGCAGTTGCACCCTGCCAGGTGTGTGTGAAAACACGGGAAAAAATAGATTTTTACAATCACATAAACTATTTGGTTTTTTAAAAACTTGATGATTACTTGAATCTTCAGAAATCGTGCCCACCCTACCAAACACGTGCCAGTTGCACAGAATCTCTACTGTACAAGAACAAAGATGAAACTCACGCTGATCCTCTGGTCTGGCTGAGGGCTTGTCAGAAGAAATAAAATAAAAATCTGCTGCTTTCCACCATAAGCTGAAAAGCAAACAAACGTCTGACAGCACAGAGACGAAATCGATATCAATCATCTGGCCATAAGCGAGACAGCATAACAACTCCAAAGTGCCAAAATGTTTTCTTAAGGGGAAAAAGCCGAGCTTCATGCAACCAGGCTAAAAATTCCCCACATACAAGTTTCTCTTAAAAAAGCAACACTTCCCAGACAGAAGATTAAAAGGCAAAACTCCTCTCTGCAGTGGTGAGTGGGGGAAGGGGGGGGGGTCTTACAAACATGTTTGAATATCTGAAGCCGAACACAGCGGGAGACAGTGCCATTATTCATGAGCCGATGTGAGCTGCACTGAGATGAACCCAGCTGGCCTCTGCCATCACCCCGGCGCGGCTCACATCACTAAAATCATTCAGTCGGTGAGTTCTGTCGGAGATCCGGGCCGCTCGTCACCGCTGGCATGCAGAGAGAGGAGCCTAACGCAAAACAAATGTTTTCATAAAGTCGCTCAGTGTTGAATCAGCATCATTCATTTCACTCCGACTGCTTTTTTCCCGTCTTTTTCCCCCGAGGACTCGGGCTGTGGCTGCATCTCTCCGCGCAGCTGCTTCACATTAGGCCGCGATGATTAGTGTTTGATGCTGCCCACGTCTTTAACCCCTGTGACAAACCGCTGGCCTTACTGAGCTCAGCATCAAACACCATCGAGCGCGCTGTGTGCTCTCCCTCAGCTGCAGTCGCAGATAAATCCCACCGCCGCTCGGGCGTACGCTACTAATCGAAAACAGCGGAGAGAATTAAACAAAGGACTTTTGTTAAGGTACTCACACAGTTTCCACAGCTGTTAGCCCCAAACAGGCCATCATTTCTGCTTTTAACGGGGACCAACGTTACACTTCAAATCAACAAAAACAGACACGGCAGATACGCTACGAGAAAGGGAAAAACGTTCACTGCTCTGACACATCTACGGCAGCGTCACTGAAAACGGGGGCCTGAGTGAGGGGGGTAAAAGTCTGAGAAAAAAACTCTAAATTTTCGAGACTGAAGTCATAAATGTAGAAGGAAAAAAGGGAAAGTTTCTGAGTTAGGGGGAAATATCGCTTCACTTTTCAAGGTTACATTTGAAAGAACTCACGGGATCAAAAACTCACACAAAATGTTATCGTTAACATAACGTAAACAATTCTTGTAATTTTTCTTTTTTCTCCTAATTTTATAAATCTACTTGAAAAATTGCCCCTTTTTTTTCTCTTTTTTTTTTTTTTTTACCTTCAGCAGGATTAATCGGACCCACCTGCTCTTAAATGTAAATTATTTAATTGATTTTAACGTCTATTGCCCGTGATGGCACATGTGGACACCTGAGACTGCACTCACACTGGAGTCTGTTTGAAAATCTTATTATTCCCAAAGTTCTGTTCAAAGCAGAAATGGAGAAAGTTTACTTTCAAAGTAAAAGTTGTGCCTTACCACCGCAACAGACACATTTCACACTGGCACTGTTATTTACATAGCACGCTTCATTACACTTCAATGTGCTTAACACAGAAGATAAAAACATAAAAGCCTTTGTTTGTGGGATTATGATGTCTTAAAGCAGTCAAAACAAAAGCGCAACTTTTACTTTGACAGCGACAGTCTGTTTCCAGTTTGTGACAACACTTTTCACAGTTTTAGCGAACAGTTTACAGACAAGGCAGCACCTTCCATGCACACTGTTGGCAACCACAGCAACCTGCAGCAATCAAAGCGATGACAACAAGGCTTTTGTGAAGCACGATACACCTCTTACTGACCAATTTCACACTAGCAACTGCCAGCAACCGCTCACCAACCAGTTGCAGAATATGCACTTTTCCCTAGCAAATCCGCGGAGGGGCACTGACCCCACTCTAGTCCTCAGATTCCCCCACAGGTGTCGGATGAGGCCAAGGTCGAGCCAGATAAGTTCAGCCTCACTAACCGTGGAAAACCACAGAATCAGAGTTCATACAGAATCTGCCGCTTTGCGGCGATGTTCAGGGAGGTGACGCATATCACAGGAACAGCCACACGAAAGCCAGGACCCAGAGCTAGCAGCGGCGCATTGCTTTGTTCAAGATGCTGTCCGCTTTATCTGTCGGTGGTTTCGATCTCGTGGCTGTTCGGCTCACGCTCCGTTCTCCTTCCGACCTCGGCTGCCAGCCGACAGGAACGATGAGCGGGCTGATGTGCAGTTACCCAAAACACACTGAAACAGCTCTTCAGCTTCATGCTCCTGATGCTGAAACAGGGAAATAGTTTCCACAGTTGGAAGAACCCCAGTCACCTGTCGCCGTGAGGCAACTGTTGCTGTGATTGCTGAACAAACTTAATTAATAGAATTACTTTTTAATAAACTGATTAAAAAAAAGAAATCTGACTAAAACTAAACAGAAAGTGACTTTTGATAATGGAAAACATTAACAAGCTAGTTTTTCACTAAATCAAGACCGAAACGAGGCACAGAGGACGGCGCGGTCTCATTCAGTGACGTGGAAAATCAATCACTGGAGCTTCAGCTGGTAAATCAGCAGCTTTTTAAGAAAAAGACGTTCAGATTTTTCTGTTTCTAGATGGCCCGGTGACCTCGGTTTCCCGAGGTTCGAACCAAACGTACGGGGAACCTGTGACTCGTGAGGCTGAACAGGTCACCTGCTGATTGGAAGGTCAGCGGTTTGACCCCTGGCTGCAGACTGAGGTGCCCTGTGCTGCGCACGTCCATCACAGAGGAAGGCTGACCTTTTACGGCCGTAAAAAGCTTGTGTTAGTGTGTGAAGTGAAGTCTCACTCCAACCTGTCTTTGCTACAGAGGGCTTCGTGAAGCAGCAGCGCGGCGGCGGCTAAGATAGCGTCTGAGCACACGCGCCCCTTTAATCGGTTTGCAGGTTGCCGGGTTTGTGCAGCAGATGGGTTGAAGCGTGTGGACTGTTTCATAAATGATTTGGCAACCTCAGTAGTATCAGATAAACACATAAAATGGGCAGCTGCGCAAATTACTGGAGCTTCCCCGCAGCAGAGCCCCAGGAGACGGTCTTGAACCACAAAAGAAAAGCGGGAGCAACGGTAACGTGAGCAGGTGTGATCGGCCATGTTTCCTTCCAGTGGGCGTGGCTTTAGCTGTATGATTCGCTGCCTTCTGTCTTTATAAAACGCAGACCTCGCCATCACAGTTATCCAATTACTTTATAATTTAAGGTCATGCATGAGAATGTAACCGGGTGTTTGTGACACAAATAACTGAACAGAAGATACGTGTAATAATAAAGCCACAATCATTTAAACTGCTTCACCCAGAGGACTGAAGAACTCCAAGAAATTATCCTAAATCACTTTGCTGTTAAAGAGGAGATGAATCAGGCGACTCCATGCTGTGATCGTTTATGGGAGCGCTCCATGAGAATGTGAGCTGTAGGCTGATTTGATGTGGTTAATCTTTGTGAGACAATGTTTTCGAGTTAGCCTCCTGCGGGCGCTGTTAACGAGCATGCGACAGAAGGAGAAGATACCTGAACAACAAGGAATGCAGCTGAAAAGTGGGGAACTATTGTCACTATAATAGGTAAAAGGGTAAGGATTCTGCTCATTTCATGCTTCAAATTTTTATTTCTAGACTCTAATCTGTGACCTTTTCAGCTTTTCTTACCACTAGTCTGCAAGACGACATGTTATGAAAGCAAAACAGCCAAAAATCCCAAACTCCACCCATCCAGGTGACTCCGGGTGTGAGATGGAATAACGCCCGGACACACATCTGCACCTACTGCCATCTTGGAACCACCGGGTAACCTAACAACGATGTCTTTGTGCAAACTCCACAAACAGACAGGCCTGAAGGAGGCTCAGTCTGAGACGTGACCAACAGCCTTTACTGTATAAGACGTTAATATGAAGACCAAAGCTAGCGCTGCTCTCTGCTGATACCTGACACTCACCTGGAAGGGAAAGCCTCCTCCTGAGGCCGACTGAGGAGGCAGGTAGGGTTTGAAACTAGTGTGAACTCAGCTGAAGCGTGATGGGGAGGCCTTCATTTCCTGAGGCTGCTGTGTCCAACAGCTGGCAGGAAATAAGGAGGGAAGACAGCACAATGCAGCGCACACAGCACAGCAGCTGCTTTCCCTTTATCTTTCTGTTTTCTGTTATTCATTTAAAACAGCCATGATGAGGGGGGGGTCTCGCTGCACTCTCAGGACACAGTTTGTCGCAGACACACACACAAAGACAAACACAGCGCTTTGTCAGGCAGCCTGTGCCGCATGCCATCATGTGGTTAACAAGAAAATGATGTTTTCCACATCAAATGCTGCTTTGTGTGTGTATTTGTGTGGGAAAGTTGCATGTGTGTGCGTGTGTGGGTCCTTCCCTCTCCAATTACTTGCTCCAGCCGTCAGATAATAATGGGGGTTTAATCAAGGCCGAGCCTGGTGGGGCTTACACACACTGGTGTGCCGCTGGCAACTTCCTCCCTGCCCGCAGTCCACTAACAGGACAGGAATGATGGCTCCCACATGGCCCGAACACTCGCAGAAAGACAGAGTATGTTTTCAGAGATCTGAGAGGAACAGAAATTGTTTCCACCCTGCCTGCCACTGCTTCAACTTTCTGCTTAGTCATCAGGCTTCTCAGAAGAATGCACTGAGATCCCTGAAGAAACAAGCTGACTGTGTCTTATTTCAACATTACTAACCATCACAGTTAAAAAGAAAATAGAGAGAATCTCCTCTTCCCTCAGGAGGTTTTTATACTCAATCAATCTGCGGTGAACACCCACCAGCTCTTAATTTGCTGCATCCACTGAGTGCTGCACAGAACAGAAGAGCAGAGAGGTGGGGGACCAACGAGCAGAGACACAGGACAAACCCCGATGAGCAAACATTTAAGAGGCCGTTCCTTTTATCAAGTTATCGAGTCAGCTTAACGCTGACAACCAGCAAACAGCTGAAGTTTACACTTTTGTTAAACTGTGACAAAAAAAAGAGCAGAAGTTCAACTCTGGAGCTGCTTCAAGGCCAGCGAACGAGTGCTGCCGGGTACCAGGAGGGCAACCAGTCTCCAACGGTTCTGTGCACGTTACGTTTCTGGGGAAGAAAAGTGTGAAAAAATCATTTTCACCAGTATGATCACTGATGGGATCGTGACTGAAATATAATCTCCATTATTCTGACGCACCAACGAGAGACTGTGGGTGTTTCTGTGTCCTGAATTCGGTCTCAGTTTCAGAATCGGACTGAATGTTTCCTCTGAGTCAGCGGCAGGAAAGACGGCTTCGAATTCCAGTACCGCTGCACTTTTTTCATCCCTGAGTGCGTCCTTCCTTTTAAGACATCGACGGGGACGAGTGAAGACGCCTCAAAGAGAGCAGCTGAGAATGCACACGTGGGACAAACAGACAGAAGCAACAGGTCTGTGCAGAGAGAGCAGCGTCACGCTCCACAGTATGAGTATGACAAATGTGATCCAAGGGATGCCAAACAAAGCCCTACAGCTTTGCCAGACTATGAGCAATATTGATACAACTGTTGGAAACCTCGGCGTAAATGAGTGAATTGGTAAGATCGAATCCTGGAGACTGTCTCTATAACAGTAAAAACCCGACTTTATGATGCGCATCACGAGGAGGTACAGGAACCACTGAGGTCCTTCACATTCATGCTGTGGGGATCAGGCATGTCTGATAATCCAACAGCTGTCACATATTTTAATGGGGACCAAAGCGGTCATCAATACTCTCACTAGACAGGGCGGCTCGATCGCGGCAAAGTTATTCTAGATGATCATCGTTCAGACTCCTTCAAACCAAAGTGAACTGCTTAGATCGCCTCTGTTTCTGTCACCTGATCACTGTAAACATAGAAAGTAGCTGAAGTTTTTTTTTCCTTCTTTTCATAAATGATGGAAGCTGAAAATGCAACTTGCACCAAAACAGCCCCTCACGTTCGCACTGAAAGGAGCGTGCTCGCGAACAGCTTACAACATGTGACGTGAGCGTCAGCCGCTCACCCGAGGGTGAAACGATGCGGTGAAGCCACCAGCCAGCCCTCACTCACGCTGGAGCAGAAGAATGCAAACTGTGCCACCAGAACTGCAAGAACTTCAGCCACGTCTGCTACAAGCGTAAAACATCACATGTGAGCACTGAGCCGGTCCTGGGACATATCTGCTAGTGATTGATGACAACATGAAATCATTACCAAACGTGGAAGCAGCAGAGGGGCAGATTCACACCTGCAAACCTGTATGTTCTGAGCTGTGCTGCAATATGACAAACTGTGCAAGTGAGAAAAGCTTCTGCTGCTTTGTTTTTCGTTTCTTTGTTTTATGTCTATGATCCTGCAGTAATTTACATCAAGTCATTTAGTTTGGGAGGCAGCGTGGATGATGGGAGGAGGTTCAGCCTGAGAGCATCTCATTTTAAAGAAACTAAAAATTCTAAATGAATGAACGTGAACCTTTTGGACTGTAAAATTAGTTCTTCACAACTGTGAACTCCGGCTGGGAGCTGGTTCATTTTAATCGCACTGAATATGATGTGAACAAATTTAATAGACAACCTGTCAGAAAAACAAGAAAACACAAATATTTAAAAATCTGTCAAAAACGTGTTTCAAACTGAAGATTATATTGTTCTTTATGAGGAAAATAAACTGAATTCACATTTTTACAGCCAAATCTGAGCCAGCACACTTGGACTCCTCTGAGAAGTCAGAAATTAATCAAGCTGAATTTTGAAGCACTAAAACTCATTTTTCTGTTCAGGAATAAAAGTCAGTAACTGAATTTTGGCATCTTATTCAAAGAATTATGTGCTTTAATATGGAGTTAATTTCCTGCCAAAAGGTTGCACACAAGGAACACATGCTGCACGCAAAGAAAACGTTTCACAAACTGTACTCGGACATCGCACACACAAAACATATTTTACAAACTGTCCTCGAACACAAAATGATCTCCAACACAAAACAGCGCCGTTTGTGCCAAAGTCACTTTCCCTCCTCAACAGCAGGGGGTGCTATCGAGACAACTTGAACGCGCCGAGAGCAGCGTTAACTTTTTTTGTTCACAATATTAACTGTTTTGACCTGCAACTGTTGCTGTGTGCAGTTATGTCTGATAATCGAGGTCAAAAGTGCGGGATTGTAAATTATGTCAAGGTTTGTTTTTCCATAGTTCTGCTACTGAGTTCATGGTCTAGGTCATTTTTTGCCAATAGTTATTTTATTTAAAAAAAAACAAAAAACTCACCACCAGTTTATTGCCAAAAGATGATTCAACCTTTTGGCAGGAAATTAACCCCATACTTTACTATTTTTTTCTGTATTTGTAAAAACTAAGTTTGAAAACATATAGATAACAGTAATAATTATATTTTAGCATTAAAGATATTTCAGTTAAAGAGCTTGTGCATACGGGTGGCTTTGTGGTGAAGCCGGCGACCGCGTTGCGGTGCGGGCGGCGCAGGTTCGAGTCTGTCGCCAGTTTACCCACGTGTCTTCCCCCCACTTCCTGTCTCTCCACTGTGGATATAAGCGGCTGTGGCCAAAAATGGAAAGGGAAAAAAAAGAAAAAGCTTGGGCATCCTGGTGGATTAACCATTACAGAAACACAATACTGTTCATTTGGGGCACCTGTGGCATAAACCTGAACCTTCATCTTCTGTTGCATGAGCAGCAAAGACGGTCTGATGTATCCGGATCGTTACAGAGTCGATCTGTGCAAACAGTCCAAGGATCTGCAGCCACTCCTGAATCCATTTACAGGCCATCTGTGAGATCACTGTCAAGACTAAATAAGGACTGCAGGGAGCTGTGACGTGCATTAAAGGGCAGATCGCCTTATTGATAACTTCCTAATGCACACCTGCTTCATAATTCATGCCAGCCTCACAGGAAGATTTCACACAGGTCAGGCCTCCACCCAGTGCAGTGTGCAGCAACATTAATGCGAGGTCAAATCAATACTGCACCAGGTAACCATCCACACATTATGCACACTGTATGCAACACACATTATAAAGGGCAGCAGCTCTTTGTCTAAATACCAAACACAAATTTCAGGCCTGACAATACTGCATTTTTAAATTTTCATACCACTCTCTGCAGTCCTGTGAACACCCCCTGAACAGCAGCTTCTTGAAGCTCCTTTAGCAGCAATAAGTTGCGCTGATAGTTTCCTGTGTGACTGAGCCACTGCAGATGGCCTCACATTTGACTGTAGAATGATATCCAGAAGAGTTCACAGCCCACTCAGTGAATGCAAGGTGCCCAAATCACCAGCCCTGCACCACTGTGCTGTCAGCTGCTCTGAGGTGTTTGTGCTGTGTTTGGTTTTTTTTGCTGCTGTGCACTATAAACATCTCCAAAGGACAACTTTATATAAACTTTTTTTTAACATGCTAACTGAGGCCTGCAGAGTCTGAGATAGATCTTTTGGGGTTTTTGCAGTCTCTGACCTCAGGGTGAATTTGCTGGGACGTCCGCCGGGATTGTATCAACGCTCATGAACACTCTAGACCAGACCTCTAGGTGCTAACAGAGTGCTATTTGGTTGCATAATATTTGCAATATTCTCGAGATCAGGATTCCAGACTGACTTCAGTTCACAGACCACATGAACTCCAGTTTGATCTCAGATGGACCAATAAAATCAACCCCAACACTTACGAACATTTGATTTTTGATGTGAGATTTTTTTTTTACAATTATAACACAAAGTTAAAAAAAAAATCCAAACACTTCTGGAAACCTTCACAGTTAATCAGCTGTTTGCAATTATTCACGAAACAATTCACATCTTTAAAAAAATTTAATTATAATAACGAGAGTCTGTTGTTCTCATTCACTGAACCTTCACATTTTGAGTATTCGGAAAAAAAACAGCTGCGGCCACAGAAAGTGAAGGAAATTCAGCAACTTCAAGCAAAATAACTGCAGGCAACATTGAAGGCAAGCAACTGAAGCAACAACCTATCAGAGCTCACCATCCAAATCACTGAGTTCAGGTGTTCCAGTCACTTCCACAGGTGTATAAACCAGCACCTAGGCATGCAGACTGCTTCTACAAACATCAGTGAAAGAATGGGTCGCTCTCAGGAGCTCAGTGAACCCCAGCGTGGTACCGTGATAGGATGATACCTGTGCAACAAGTCCAGTCACTGCTAAATATTCCACAGTTAGCTGTTAGTGGGATTATAACAAAGTGGAAGCGATTGGGAAGGACAGCAGCTCAGCCATGAAGTGGTAGGCCACGTAAAATCACAGAGTGGGGTCAGTGGATGCTGAGGGTCATAGTGCACAGAGGTCACCAACTTTCTGCAGAGTCAGTAAATACAGACCTCCAACCTTCATGTGGCCTTCAGATCAGCTCAAAGAACAGTGTGTAGAGAGATTCATGGGATGGGTTTCCATGGCAGCTGCATCCAAGCCTTACATCACCAAGCTCAATGCAAAGAGTCGGATGCAGTGGTGTAAAGCACGCCGCCACTGGACTCTAGAGCAGTGGAGACGTGTTCTCTGGAGGGATGAATCACACGTCTCCATCTGCCAATCTGATGGAGGAGTCTGGGTTTGGTGGTTGCCAGGGAACGGTACCTGTCTGACTGCACTGGGCCAAGTGTAAAGTTTGGTGGAGGGGGGGGGGGTTATGGTGTGGGGGTGTTTTTCAGGAGTTGGGCTCTGCCCCTTAGTTCCAGTGAAAGGAACTCTTAATGCCTCCCTAAGACATCTGGGACAGTTTGATGCTCCCAACTCTGTGGGAACAGTTTGGGGATGGCCCCTTCCTGTTCCAACATGACTGCACACCAGAGCACAAAGCAGCTCCATAAAGACATGGATGAGCCAGTTTGGTGTGGAAGAACTTGACTGGCCTGCACAGAGTCCTGACCTCAGCCTCATAGAACACCTTTGGGATGGATTAGAGTGGAGACTGTGAGCCAGGCCTTCTCTCCAACATCAGTGTCTGACCTCACAGATGTGCTTCTGGAAGAATGGTCAGAAATTCCCATAAACCCTCCTAAACCTGTGGAAAGACTTCCCAGAAGAGCTGAAGTTGTTATAGCTGCAAAGGGTGGGCCCACATCACTTTAAACCCTCTGGATTAAGAATGGATGGTACTCAGGTTCATGTGTGTGAGAAGGCAGATGAGTGAATACTTTTGGCAGTACAGTGGATGACCTGGTAGTAAATACACTAGATCAGTGGTTCCCAAGGTCAAGAGTGCTGCAGCCCACTTAAAAACCAGAAGATCCCAATGTCCTTTATAACACTCAATTATATTCAACATATAGTTAGCATGATCCTAGCATGATTCTGAATTTAAAACACACACACACACACACACACACACAATCAGAAACAAGACTCCCAATAGCATACCCCCCCAAAAAAAACAGTTTGTGCTCGTTAGCGCTCAATTTTTACCTGCACCACAAAAAAAAGAAGCATTTTCTCTGTAAACCAAGGCTGACTTTAGGTATCACTTATTGTTACAAGACTGTCATACAGCGATCAGAGATAAATATGTTAAAAGCACATAAAAACGTCCTGCATGCAGAAATGCCTCTGGGGGTTAAAGGCAAATATGCCTCATTTAGAGTTTTTGTGTATAATTTGGGTGCACAGAGTGTAATAAACATTCAGTCACCTGTCAGGACACAGTGATGAGCTGGTTTTCTATCAGCCTTCTCACTGAGTTACCAAAGTACAAACATCTCTGCCACATGACAGGAAGAGCCAGCACCTTCAAGAGGGAGCTGCTTTTTGGATACCTGGACAGAAATGACTCACAAGGAGTGCGCACGCACACACACACGCACGCAGGCGCACACACACACACACACACACACACACACACACACACACACACACACACACACACGCACACACACACACACACACACGCGCGTACCTACACAGTATAGATATATAAATAGTGATTAATTAGTTGTAATGTGCATCTAAATGTTCAGATTAATGAAAGAGGTCATTCATGAATGTTTCTGGTCTGTGGAAGCAGAAAGTGTCGCACACAGAGATCACTGGGTCTGATCAGTAATGCACATACAAATGTGTGTACGGTCATTTATCTGGATTCGTTTAGCTGAATCAAAGGAAGGAGGTACATGGAAAAACCCACGAGTTCTCACAGAAACTTGGAGGGAATGAGCTTTAAAGCCATGATGTGGGAATCTGGGTTTGAGTCAGAATTTAGGTCACAAGTTTTAAGAGTGAGGTATGCAGAAGAGAAACACATGTCGGGCTGTGAAGTGCTGTAGTACTGTAAAGTCACAGAGTCTCTGTTTCTAAATGACAAACATAGTCCTTACTGCAGTGCCCATTACGAAACCGGCCATTAATATCAGCCACGCTCATGAGTCCAACCAATGCTAATATATCTGAAAGCTAACTGTAATAATCAGTAATACCACAGACTGTGTATTAGAGATGAATGAATGAAAGCCAGCGTGGGAGTGCCTTAAACCTGCAGTCTTTCTCCTGTCCAGCAGGGGGCGACTGCTCTGGTTATAAAAATGTCTGATTGTATAAAGGTCTGAGAAAATGAGCCTCCTCCTGAGTTTATGGCCTCGGGCACTATTTTTGAGTTGAATAAAACACGATGTTTAATTTGGAAATTACGGATCCCATTAGAGTCACAAAGGAAGGTTTGACAAGGCAGGTGTGACCGTGCAGTGTCCTTATGTTCAGATCCACCCCTCACTGGTCACATTCGCTTTGAAAACTTCCAGCTGGCTCCATTTGAAGCTTCACCTGAAACCTTTCACCGGTCTTTAAAGTCACGTATGCTACAGTTACCGAGGTTGGAGACTGCTGCACAGCCCAAATTTCTGCAAGCCTAGAGCCTGGGATAGAAAGAGTGCTCCAACATCGCCAAACAACAGCTGCAGTACGGCCATGACAAACAGAAGAAACAGATTTACCAAGGACATTTCCAGCAGGGACCTCATCCAGCTCTTCTAGCTCTCTGCCCATCAGCAGGTAGAGGTTTTCCATGGAACAACAGGACAGGTGAGGTATCTCAGACACACAGTCCGACGCACTGCATCCCTGTGGCAGCTGGCAGAGGAGAGAGAAGGAATGAGCATCAAGACATATTACTGGGACTCCGTGTTTGGACACAAAGGTCGCTCACGACTCCTAAATGGAGTCCCTGAACTGGACCTCTGGGCCGTGTTTGTGCTGTTGGAGCCTTTTGGAGCATTTTTAATGCAATTATCTGACCAATAATATGGCTGCTGTGGCTTCATTGGACTAACACACCATCCAAGAAGGCGGAGCTCCAGTCTGCTGAGTGAGATTCTGGGATTTTTACAGTCTAACTCTGCATTCCCCCTCTTATCCCAGTTCTTCTTTGTGAGCTCCTTTCGTCCCACAAAGAAACAAATAAAACTTCACAATCCTTCACATCAAGGTAGTTAAGTCGACCCTTTGCCTCAGGTGTCTGTTAGAGGAACTGAAAGGCAATTTTATGTCAGCGTTATTCTGCAGTGTTGGAGGTTGCTGCTTAATCTTTACACACAAGATTATGCTTTAACGTTACATTTATGGAAAAGAATAGCTAATCCAAGGACACGAGGAGCTAAACAAACTGCAGGGTCATATAGTTGGGTGGTGAGATTGGAGGCCACATCATTACACAATGATGTGCCATCACAAAGCCTTGAGGAGACTGTTGTTGTGATTTGCTGCTATATAAATAAAACTGAATTGAACTGAATAAATACTCACATTAGTGGCACTGAATCCAGCAAATCTTTTACATTTTGACATTAAAGCACTGAGAAAATTGATAACGTAATAAAACGTCTCGATTCACTGTTCATTCACAGCTGGAATCCTCTCTAACCAGATATCTCTGTGATGATAAATGATGAGCACATGAGGTTCGGCAGAGTAAGCAGCTGTCAGTCACAGGGATCTGAATCCTCTCGAGGGCCTGTGTCACTCACAGTACCTGCCAGTCTGCGTCACGTCAGCTTTGCAGCTCCTGCTCTGCTTTTAAGAAGTCAGCGTGAACAGAAAACTGATCTGAAGGCAGCAATCGATCTTCTTTTCAACTGAACCAACTACAGGTGTGAAACATAAATGTGTGCATCCCACAAACAGAAGGTAAGAAGGTACTCTAAAGGTTAACTGGTAACTGAGGGGTTTACCGTGCTCAGGCCCTGGGCGGGGTCGTATTTTGGTCCCAGCACGAACACTCTCCGTCCTTTCCGGACCACCCCGCTGTAGACACGGGCAAACGCTATGAAGGTCTCCTTCACCTCCTCTTCCTCCTCTGGCTTTGAGTCTTTTAGTGTCAGACTCTCCATCGTAGCTGAGAGAGAAACAAGATCAATTCCAAACTTGTACGCTGCATATTTATCAGCTGTGACAGCGTGGGTGGAAACGCTTTCAACTTGTGAGTCTGTCTCTGTGTGTTAGCGGGAACCACTCAGGCACTTGTAAGTCTGTTTGACAGGTTCTGACGACTGCGCAGTCAGAAGGCTTCAGAGGAGCTCAGCTAGCTTCAAAATGCCACTGAAGAGCGGTCTGCTCTGACCCACGGGTGCTTTCATTTTTTAATGTCCCTGTAAATCTCCATAGGAGGCATCTTTATCTGGCATTTAAGATCACTCATAATGGGTGTGTCCAAGAACTCGCTGGGGCGGGGCTTGTGCAAGAAGACAGTTCAGCACATTTTCATTCCCAGGGCATCAAGGGGTGCAGCTGGCACCTCATCGACACGAGGCTGTGATTGATTCCATTTGTTAGCAGGAATTCCTAAAATGCTACTGAATTCAGGGATTTTGTTATTTTTTTTACAGGATTCTTCACCGTTGAGAGACAGAACAAGAGCACAGCTGAGCAGGTGCCAACACCTGGCTGTCATGTGAGGGGGTGAGGGGTGTGTGTGTGTGTGTCTCAGTGAACAGGTGTGTGAAGGTTGTTGGGTCTAGCTTGAACAGTGTGCATCGATGGTGTGAATTTGAGCATCCCGGGTGAGCTCTTTCTGACGTTCTGGCCAAGGTTAAAGTTTTAGTGGCACCGACGCTGCGGACGCTGACAGCAGCTCCACTTTTCCTCCAGAGGAGCCAAGCTATAGATGGATATATTCACAAATACATATTTCATTGAAAATGGCTCAGACTGCTCTTGTTACGTAAGTGGGGTCACATCCAGCTTTGCAGTAAAAATGAGCTGTGATAAAAGGCCCACACGCACCATCACTTAATGAGCCTAAGACCCCCCCCCCGTGCTGTAGGTCCCGCTGCAGCACGTGTCTCTAAGACTGCATTTTCCCATGATGACACACTGACTCACAAACTGGAAGCTGTGTTTAGAGAAATAAAAAAAAAGGAAAGTTGAGAGAATGAAATGAGTCTGTGAGAGACAAGCTCACCTGTGCTGAGTACCACAGGTTGGCCTTCCTGTGACACGCTCTCCAAGTGGGAGAGCTCTCTGTGGCTCTCTGCTGCTGTCTGATCTGCCGCCATCCTGTCAGCGTGTCTCTGTCTCGCCAGCTCTCTGCGCTGGGCGATCTCTTCCTGAGTCAGAGGCCTAAACGCAACGAAGAGTCCCATCACACCTCTGGAAAATGCACTGTATTATTATCATTATTGCACTTCCATTTTCCCACACCGAGCACCTTTTTGTTTTGGCTGCGTAGGAGAAAAAAAAAACCTCATGCAGGAGGTTTTGTCTGCAGAGCTGCAACAAAGTACTGGGAACAGGCTTCTATGGATACCCAATCTGAATTTGGCAGATCTCTAAATCAAGATGATCTTCTCAGGCAGGTCCACACAGCTTCCAGTGTGGCAGCTACTTTTAGATCACACCCTGGAAGTCCAGTCCAACCACTCACACTGCAAACTCTGCAACTTCAACACCTAAACTTATGCAAACAACTTCTCTTTCAAGCTGACCCGACCTTCATATGCAGGATCATCACTGCATCCCAAAACTGCAGTCTTCACTGAAAGAATCCGTTTCCGACCCTGGAGGGTAACGGGTCACATGAGGAGGGCAGTTTTTCCATCATTCCCCACGTCAGGGCTTCTAGTGTAACATCCTGAGGTATGTAAAGGTACTGGAACAGCTGGTAAAGGCTCGTCTCTGTACTTCTTGGTGAATTCCAGCCTGGCCTTCCTGCTCATTAGTGTTTTGCATCTTACAGTGTTTCTGTGATCAGCTGCTGCTGTTTTCTACCTGTTCCACATCTGTTACTTAGTACACCAGTGACGACTTTCTTCCAAACGGCTGTATTGACTATGGCTAATGTTTGCTCATGCCTCTGATTGAGTCTCCATCTTCTCTCAGCTGCTTGTTTCTCACCCAAAGACAGCTCTCTGGTTTCATGTTGGTTACTCACCTAACTATAAAAGGTGCTATTTCTGAACTGTGGACCACATCCAGATGGAAATATGTGGAAATAGAAGCTGAGATGTCGATCTTTTGTCTCATATTCATCTCTTAATTTCAAACCCAAATGTTTTCAGTGTACAGCAAATACACAGCTTTGTCCACTTCCCAAAACTGAAAATCAAGTTGGAGGATTATGTTTTGGACACCCTGGCAGAGATCTGGTGAGCACTGCAGATGCTAAAGATGACAGAACGGACCTTCCGGGGTGGGATCTAAAACTAGGAGCTGTCCTGAGGTGCAGCAGAAGACGATCTTAAACAGGCCACATTCAAATCAGGTTTTTGATTCATGTGGACCCGTTCCAGGAGCAGGTCTGAGAGGCAACACGGCGGCATCGGTGTGCTGGACAGCTGGCAGAGAGGCTTCTGTCAGCACCTGGAAACTTATGTTCAGAAACCATTTCAAAAACATTCTTCAGATTCCTCAGAAAGGAGAGTTTAAGCTGTAAAAACGGAACACAATCATCTCTGCATTAGTTTTCCTGCATGACATGTGTGTTTGTGTGCCGTGCGGTTGGAGTGTTAGCCTATGTGTGCGTGTGCGTGCCCTCTTCAAAAAGACCACAGTGACTATAGCAACACAGCTGCTCACAATAGGCCTGAGTGACGGCATCCAGCACGGAGTTCAGCTCCATGATGACAAACCACTTTAAACAGCCCATAATTTGCCCCTGACAACCGCGGCAGCCCTGCCGACTCGCTGAGACTGATTGCACCTCTCTTTAGCATAAATTGGATATAAGCAGGGCCACAGCCTGAATTCAGGATTCTGACAGGAAACCACAAAAGAGCAAACCCCACTGGATGACGGCCTGGGCCTTAAGAACAAATGAGTTTCAGCTTAAAACTGAACGAGTCAGCTTACGCATCAGATCCTCCGAAAAGGACGAACCAGCCAACAGTAGGCAGATGTTTAAGTGAAGGTTATCCATTTAATGTCAGGCTGACATCAGCCCAGGCCTCTTCAAACTTCTAAATAAACACTCCGCTGTGCAGCGCATACCACGCTTCCCATCACTTTTTTCCGCGAGAGGTCAAATCAGTCACTCGCTGGGAATAATGGGAATGCCAGGACCCGGTTTCTGGCCTCGCCTGCTGCGGTTATGAAGTAATGGCTTCCAAACACTGGAGCTGGATGATCGCAAACCACAAGCGGACCTTTTCCCATTGTGAAGACGGAGGAAAAAGCGTGCTGGAAAATTAAACAATATATTGATATTAAATCTGTCTGCAAAGCACACTTCACCACTTTTTACTGCTGAAGGATTTTTATTGAAGATGTCTTTCATTTTGGCTCCAGTGTATGAAAATGAAACTTAGCGGTGACTCCGATGATATCTGTTCTGACATTTGCATGAAGGCCACATAGTGAGATTCAGTAAGTTAAAGGCTAAATAAAGCTCAGAGCCTGCTGCTCAGCTGGGTGGAGAACTTAGAGCTCAGATCAATTCAGCATAAAAATAAGCTAAGATTGAGGGACTTAGAAGACCCCTTTAACTGGGATATGGCTTTAGAGAAGCTCTTACATTTGTGGGTTCATTTGGTAAAGTATTGGTAAAGTAATAAAAGCGTTTTTATGACCTTTAAAGTAAAAACAAAGCAGTTAACCCAAAAAACAAGCAGAGGTGGGCATCTTCCAGCGTTCAGTGGCTCTGCAGCTCATGGGGTAAAACACTAAAGCCGCTTCATCCTGCGGTAAAAGAAGTGAAGAGCAACAAAGTCCACATGAGGAGGAAGCATGAAATTATTATTTTTAGACAGCTGGGACTCAATACTGTCACCTAAAAAACCTGTTTGGTAAGTTTTAGGCACAAAAAAAGAACAACTGATTTGTTCTGCTGAGGAAAAAATCAGATTCCATTCAAAAATACTCAGCAATGAATATGACCTTCAGCCCGTTTTTGATTGGACAAGCACAGAGTGGCACACAGCAATCCATGACGGTATGATAAGACGTGAATGCTGAGTCACAGCACTTTGCAAAAATAAAGAAATTTTCATATTGTACGTGTCAGATGTTCTCAGACTTTATTAGCTGTCATTATTTGGATTGCAGAAGAGTTAAAATATGAAGTCGTTTAACTCTCTTTCGTGCCTAAAAACATGTTGGGATATCTACATTTTTACCTTCAGCAGCAGCAGTATGGCAGGGGCACAAATGCACATTAGAAAGCACATTTCATACACGCAGCGGGCATTTGAGAAAAAGAAATGTGAGCTTTCAGAGCGGTGCAGGATGCAGTGCTTGCATTCTGCAGCACGTATTTAAAAGCTCTGGGTTAAAATTCATCCAGGGACCTCAGCTGCAGGTCACGGCCTCTATATCTACAACATTTCTGCCACTCGCCTTCTTCAATGATCCAAACAGATGTTATTCAGGGATGATGGTTCAAGCCTGAACGTATTTCCTTCCTCAAGTTAAATTCCAAGAATTGAAATTCCAACATTAACTAACAATTTTAACCAAGATTTCCCCACCTGTCTCTCACACCTCACACTGAACAAGATGAAGGCAAATAAAAGCTTTAAAAAAAAATAATCCTGTCTTATATACATTATACTGCCAGAAGTACACAGTCACCCATCCAGCTCATTGAGTTCAGGTGTTCCAGTCACTTCCACAGGTGTATAAACCAAGCACCTAGGCATGCAGACTGCTTCTACAAACATCAGTGAAAGAATGGGTCGCTCTCAGGAGCTCAGTGAACCCCAGCGTGGTACCGTGATAGGATGATACCTGTGCAACAAGTCCAGTCACTGCTAAATATTCCACAGTTAGTGGGATTATAACAAAGTGGAAGCCATTGGGAACAACAGCAGCTCAGCCATGAAGTGGTAGGCCACGTAAAATCACAGAGTGGGGTCAGAGGATGCTGAGGGTCATAGTGCACAGAGGTCACCAACTTTCTGCAGAGTCAATCACTACAGACCTCCAACCTTCATGTGGCCTTCAGATCAGCTCAAGAACAGTGAGAGAGAGCTTCATGGGATGGGTTTCCATGGCAGCTGCATCCAAGCCTTACATCACCAAGCTGCAATGCAAAGAGTCAGATGCAGTGGTGTAAAGCACGCCGCCACTGGACTCTAGAGCAGTGGAGACGTGTTCTCTGGAGGGATGAATCACACGTCTCCATCTGCCAATCTGATGGAGGAGTCTGGGTTTGGTGGTTGCCAGGGGAACGGTACCTGTCTGACTGCATTGTGCCAAGTGTAAAGTTTGGTGGAGGGGGGGGGTTATGGTGTGGGGGTGTTCTTCAGGAGTTGGGCTCTGCCCCTTAGTTCCAGTGAAAGGAACTCTGAATGCTTCAGCATACCAAGACATTTGGGACAGTTTGATGCTCCCAACTCTGTGGGAACAGTTTGGGGATGGCCCCTTCCTGTTCCAACATGACTGCACACCAGTGCACAAAGCAGCTCCATAAAGACATGGATGAGCCAGTTTGGTGTGGAAGAACTTGACTGGCCTGCACAGAGTCCTGACCTCAGCCTGATAGAACACCTTTGGGATGGATTAGAGCGGAGACTGTGAGCCAGGCCTTCTCTCCAACATCAGTGTCTGAGGCGAGCGAATACTTTTGGCAGTACAGTGTAACATACATTATATGTCAAATCTTGAATCTCACAGAAAGCGAGCAGGCTGCTCATCCAGACATGAAGCTTGGACATTGGGATGCGAAGGATCGCAGGTCTGAAAGGGGATTAGTATTCGTCCCTCTGAGTGTACTCAGTACCTGTTGATACATGTGTCTCCACTTTGAGAGAAGCACTGTGTGGAAATTTTACACAAGTGGCAGAGCAGCAGTGACTGTTAATTATTTCAAAGCTGCTGCTTCAGTCAGGATCCAACAATAATTAATGTTAAGGATTTTTACAGGTATGCCTTTAATGAGTATGCTATCAGACATTTTTCATTTTACTCACAGGATTAGACCATTCGAGGTGTTTTTTTCTTCTACTTTACAGATGAATTATTTTCCCACAGCCTCATAAAACAAAACAAAAAAACCCACCTCTGAGTACTGGATAAACATCATGAATAATTAGCTGCTCCTAAAAATCTCATTTATTTATAGTCCAGGAAAAAAGTGTTATGTAACAACTTTAAAATCACTGCATCTGATTTCATAATTCAGTGCTGATGCCAGTGAGTCATTAGGGCTGCAATATGCCAGTACCTCAGTAAACTATAGCTTGTTCTATTTTTCTGTGACTAAACTCTGATGTGGTCTGTCATCATTTAAAACCTTTAAAAGGAGACACCTTTGTCATTCGTCTGATGTGTTTCTGAGCTTTGCATGTCAAAAATTCAGTGATATCGGGTCGGAGGTGCCGCACAGCCAAACCGACTGCAGAGTGCTGGGAGCTGAGCGCTGGTGACAAACAGCATGTTTATGAACCGCCGTCGGCTGTGAGCTGCCACACAAACGTCAGCAGAGCGAGTGTGCGTCTGCTGCAGGTACTCGGCAAAGAGGACAGAAGCTCCTGCAGGCTCATTAGCCGAGACTTTAGACAGGCTTTTTCCTTCCAGCCTCACACTCAGAGATGACCTTCCCTTGTTTCTTTCACTCTCTCTCTTTCACATATCTCCTCTTCTTCATCCTCATCCTCTAACCCTCCTCTGACAGCTTGTCTATATCTGCTTTCCTCCGCTTGCCACTGGAAGTGCACTGGTAGAGTTTGCAATTAGGATCAGCACTGTGACAGGAAGCTGAGAGCTGAGGCTGATTCTCCCTGCTCTGCATCAGAAACGCTGGAGATGACGAAGATGAAGACGTAGGGAGAAGCATCGAGTGTGTACTGGATGCTGTAAGCTCAACGTATACCTCAGCACATCTACGAGACCCAAAAAAAAAAAGTGATTTTTGTCTCAGCCTGCTGGAGACCAGAACGAGGTTAGAAATCAGGGTGTGTTCTGTTTCATAAAAAGTCATCTATAGAAGAAAAACTGCACAACTCCCTCAAACCAAAGTCTTAAGTGTCGGATGTTTCTTCATCAAATCCATTTGGGTCAACAACCTTACAGAAATCAGCTAGCCCTCAAATTATGCTTTTAAATGCAGACATCAGCCCAAGAATTTCCCCATAAGGCATCACAACCATTGTTTGTTCATCCGAAATGTGACAAACAGTATTTCAGAAGCTTCAACTGCACCGATCCCTCCCTCCATCCATCCATCCCTCCCTCCCTCCCTCCCTCCATCCTCTTCCACTTATCTGGGGCCGGGTCGCGAGGGCAGCAGCCTAAGCAGACCTCCCTCTACCCAGCCACCTCTGTCAGCTTATCCAGGGGAACACTGAGGCGTTCCCAGGCCAGCCGAGAGATATGAGGTATGTTAAAGCGAATATCTATTCGGCCAATCACATGGCAGGAAACTCCACACATTTGGGTATGGATCAAATGCAGTCCAAACCACACACCAGAACGATAAAGAAAAATTATTTAAGTGACTTTGAAAATGGCACTGAAGTTGAAAAGTTGAACATTTTTTAATAATAACAGCAACAGTGACGATATGTATCCCTTACAAAGAAATGAGGTCCAGTGATTAAAAACCAATTTCTAACTTTCTGTGCTGCAGGGGGCTCAGCGGGGAGCACCGCTGCTCTTCTACTCGTGCACATTTTCTCCGGGAGCTCCAGTTTCACTCAAAGAGTTTCACTTCCTTTTTTAAATGAAGGTTAAACAAAACAGGGAACTAATCGCATATCTATAATAAGGGCTTTGATAAAGGATGACATCAGTATGCGAGCAGAAAGTCCCCTCATACCAGTCTACCTGAAACTGGACCTCAGTGCAGCCTCTGTTAGAAACATGCTGTTTAAGGCCACCCTGACGGACTGCTCAGACAGAATGACCATATCCCCCTCTGTGATGTCACAGATCCAAGAGTTAAAAAAAAACAAACTGTGCTGAGTGTTTAGAGCAGTCCCGGACTAACGCTGACCTCATTACTTCAAACTTTGTCCACCTCTAATATGGACCAGTATTTATATAGTGCATTACAAGCAGATACCGGTCTCTCACAAAACATTCATACAGCACTTCTACCTGTGTCTAAGCACTTTGTCTAACAATCACACACAACATTCGGTATCATGCCCAAGGGTACTTCAACATGCAGACTGTAATAGCTGGGAATCAGTCCATCGATTGGCAGACAACCCGCTGTGCCACCTGAGCCACAGCTGCCTCATAATACAGGCGATGACATCACACTACACTGGAACAACCAGACTCTTTAAGAGCTAGGGCATTCTAACAACCGAGCTAGTGCCCTGATTCCTGACCTTACAAATGACCCGACCCATGGAAATACGACCCAAGTTAACAAACAGGAATTAACATGCAGAACCTCTTTGTGTCACATTGGTTAGATGGCACAATCATTAGTTGAGGAAAACTATAATGGAGTTCACAACATTGCATTAGAGCTTTTTACAGCTTTGCCACAACTGAGCGAACGCAGATCAGTCAGCAGTGCACAATGAGGCAGAGCGAAGACAACGAGTTCACTCTGGCCCATTAATAGCTTACACACATGCTCCACAGGCCAGGCCATTAAAGCAACACTGGGACCAACACTGTAATGACTCCTCGACATCAGTCCAAGCCTCCTGTAAGCATCTGCTTCCAATGAGCCGTGGCAGCAGTCCACTCTGCGCTGTAACTTGTCATCCTGGCCTTTTAAGCTCGAGCACAGCTTTGCTATTCATCTCACTGCAGGAAGTAGAAGACCTTGTCTCCCATCTTCATAAAGGGCCCGAAGACAGATTCTGTGACACCGGGCTTAGATTAATGAGCCAGACATTGAGGAAGGGAGCTGTGTGATGTCAGAGTGTGTTCGTGTCCTAAAGAGAGACAGGCAGGCCAGGATGGGCCAGGGCAGCTTCATCTGTCACTGCGGAGGAGACGGGGGTTTGTGGCTTACCCTCAGTTCACCTCCAAGGAGGACATGGGGATCAGAGAGGGTTAACAGCTGTATCCCACTCTGGGAGAAAGAACCACAAAACCTGCTGGAGTAAGAGAGAAACTGGAGGCACCAGTGAGAGAGATGTCGCCACAGAGAGGCAGGCCAAGCTGAGGCGTGAGACTGTGACGTTAGCATCTGCTTCCACGATGGAGTCCTTGCTTTTCTTGGTCAGTATATGTATACAGTCATTTTCAGATTTACTAATTTTCCAGCAAAAACAAACAAAAACAAAAAAAAATTACAAGAAAACACATTTCCTCGAGTGATTACATGACTCAGCTTTCACAGGAACTAGTTCCATCTAAGACTATTGTAGATGTGCTACAGGAAGAGCAGAGATTTCACGTTAAACAGCAAAAATAATTTCAGCATAAACAATCGGCGGCGTTTCTCTAAGAGGTAATCATCAGATACAGAGCAGCCATGAGGTGTGAAAACAGGACAGCAGCACCATCTACTGCCCACACTGTCTGCAGACACACACACACACACAGGTGTGACATCACACTTGCATAAATTTCCTGGAAATTTACCCAAACCATGGCAAACATATTCCTGATCCTAAACCCGATCTTAGTGCTAAAACTTCCTGATTTAGAAATGCCGATGCTGTTCATCAAAGAGGAAGCTGCTTATGTTTTAAAGCTACAGTTTACAAATGCCTCATAAACACATCACATACACTCAGTTATCAAGTTACTGAAGACACAGTGAGTGTGTGTGTGTGTGTGTGTGTGTGTGTGTGTGTGTGTGTGTGTGTGTGTGTGTGTTTGAATAACTTTTAGTCTTTACTGGAGTAAAACTCATTACCCTACTCATGCAATACAAAAGACAACTTAAAGTATCTGAAGTAAAAGCACCCATTAAGCACAATCATATACATGACATAATAGATCATAACTGTTACCTGACCCACCGACTGGTGATTAACAGGATAACTCAGAAAATTATGAAGAGATTTCGATAAAAGTTTCTGGAGCCGTCGGCTGCTGATTGCATGTTGGTGGTGATTCGGATCATCGTCAGGATCCGGGAATTTTTAAAAGGATTCCTTATCCTTGTAGAGAGGGACAGTATTCACTTCTTTGTGCTATCTCAAACGGTTTTGAGTCATAATTGAAGAAAATATTCATTAGGGGCCCAAAAATAGATGATTTAATTTCAAATGTTCTAAATCCGTCTTTTAAAATTCATGTCTCAGTGAATTCATCATCTGTCGTGATGAACCTTGGTACTCAGGTATAAACAATTACAGCTGATAATTCAGTGTCTTTTTCTATGTTAAAAGAAAATACTCACAATAATGCAACACAAACTACAAACCCTACACAGGAATCACGCACACACATACAAATCTCAGCAAATGTTTTTTTCTTTCCATTTAGTTTTTTTTGTTTTTTTGGAGGATGCCATAAAATACATTCAGACTGTTTATGCCACCATCTGCTCATGTGTGGGTTTTTTTTAATAAAAAAAAGATAAAATACAGTTTTTAAAAGGCAGTAAAATAAATTTCTAATCTTTGTGATCTAGTAATTTAGGACGACACTGGGTGGGATCTATTGCAGCGTGGTTTGAGCACAGCGGGCGACGTACGTGCTCTACTGAGTGTCCTTCTAGCTTATATTAATTTTAAAATCCCATTATATTATACACCCATATTAATATGTATATCACTGTAATGCTGGAGCTTGAGATGGTGTTAAAGCTTATTATCTATGATATCTATGATAAAACAGTACATATAAAAGATCTATATTCCAAATACATTTCTGTAAATTAAGTATCTCATATTTGCTTTAAAATAAATTGTATGGAGTACAATATGCAATATTTGCATACAAATAGAGTTGAGCAGAAATCAGAAAGATGCACATCTGAACTTCCTTTGAGTGAAGTGCTACCACTGCACTGCACCACCGGTCCTACGCCTGCTCCCCACCGCTGGGAGCTGCGATTTTCCTCCAGTCCAGTGGCTTTGTTGGGGCGGTCAAAACAGAAACACATCCTGCTGTGTTTGTGAGACCTACTTTGAGTTTTACACCACAACTTCTGACAGTTCAGACTTGGTTTGAGGGTTAAATTTAGTGTTAGGTTTAACTCGTGGCCCAATCGCTCTACAGTAAAACTGCAACAGCGACCCCGTTGGGACTAGGCAAAAATCAGTGGTTGCCTGGTGATTGCAATGAATTTGTTTTGCATTTGGCGACTGACTGCGAGTAGCTGTGGTGACACACTGGCTGTTCAGGGGTTAAGTGTGCAACAACCTCAACCTCTGGGCGACCACTTATAATCGCAAGGCAGTTGTACAGGTGGTGGGAGGCAACTTCCAAACAACCACCGTCCGACTCGGACTGACTGCAATCACTCTCAGACAGATTGCCAAGACTCGTTGATGGCAACTTGTCTTTTTTCAATAGGGGACTCTACTCAGCTGGCTGCATTCTGGTTATATCTATATATAAAGCAAGGTCATCCTGCAGCAACTACGTCACCATTTTTGAAGGAATTTCTGAATTTTTGTTTCAGATGGATGAGGCTCTGGATGTAAGGAGCTAATGTGAATTTCTGTGTATGCAGACAGCAACAGATTTGTGATTTCACCAGTTTATTTGCGTCAGATTGCACATCATTGCCAACTTGACCCCATTCAACCGCAAACTGTCACCAAAGCTAGAGGCTCCATAGTGTAGTGATAAATGGACTTTTCTACTCTGCACAAGCACTCTATACAACATGCCTCATTCACCCAAACACATTCATACGCCTACCTAAGTGCTTTTTATTTAACATTCACACTCTGATCAGAGAGCAACTCAGGGTTCAGTATCCTGCCCAAGGATACTTTGGCGTGCAGACTGGAGCAGCCAGGGATCGAACCACCGCAGGTAGCAATTAGTAGACGACCTGCTCTACCCCCGGAGCCACAGCCACCCCTAGCGGTTTACACATTCCCCTAACACACAAAAGGTCCCTAGTTTGAGACCAGAAGGTGACACAAATCCCTTTGGGGTTGCATCAGGAGGGATATGTGATGTAAAAATCTGCCAAATCAAATATGCAGCGTCATGCCTTGTGAATAAGAGCACAGTAGAGAAAAACTTCTTGATGCACCAAAGTTGCTTTGAAGACAGCAGCTGACTTTGAGTGGTTGCAGACCTGCTTCCCGTCTTTTAAGCAACCATTTCAAAGGCAATGAGATTGCAAGTACATTGCACATGGCTACAGTAATTTTGGTCGTGCTGCGGTCTCCAACCACTGTGTTCCCTAGTGTGACTGTAGCATTAGGGTCTGGCACTAGGTTTTGGTGGATAAACTGGATTGGGAATGTGATATTCCTGATGAAAGAGGCCAAATGAAGGCTCGTGTCATATTGTTCACTGGCAATTACACAGGCGAGGCTGAGGTTGAGTAAGGCTAAAGTAAAGCGATGAGTAGTGGAGCAAATTACTGTGAGTAAATAAGTAAGCATGCTACCTCTGTCTGTGCTGAGGAAGGGCCTTGGGGTCCACGGCAAACATCTTGGACACAAAGACGATGACCGGAGCGTTTTCCTCACTGGAACACTGCAGGAATGCTGGAAAACACCCAAGTGGAGGAAAAACAGGACGAGTCAAAGACACATCTGAAATCCCTCCACAGGAGCCAGCTAAAGTCTTCAAAACTGTCCAAACTCTGCGAGCTGCGTCCAAGTCAACAACAGGACACTGAAATACTTCATCCGAACATCAGAGACGACGCACAACACGCTTAAAGCGAAGAGCAGATAAAAGAAAGTCCTTTTTCACCCTGATGACTATTGTGATGGTGACTGATGATTACTACAAGACATTAAAGACATTATGCTCATCAGCCGACTGAGCCGCCACACAATTAATGACGGTGCATGAAGAATTTGAAAGGTCACTGCAAACAGCTGTTATCTGTGGGTTAAACAATAATTCATTCTAATTGGTGACTTTAACGTATTTAATGATGAGCAGTCCATCCCAGTGACCCTGTGTGTCACATGTGGGTTCACAAAAGGCTGTGCAGTGTATTTAAGGTCATTTTATTCCCTCTTTAACTTTCACGTTGTACCTGAAATAACCTAAAAATCAAACGCCGGTTCTATTTGGTTCTGTTTGAATCCTGCCTTCAAAAGTTGAGATCCTTCCTGAAAACGGAGGCTGAAGTGAATTCGAGACAGGGTGGCTGCTTTTAAAAACTGGAGCCGAGGCTCTGCCAAACGTCAAGTTAGTCTGAAGTGTGAAAGTGGACCATAACGCTTCCTTACATGAACTCAGTTACCATAAATCGGATGAACCGATGCAGGATCTGCAGTGTTTTTCACATCTGTGCATATCTGGATCAACACTTCCTGTACTATAACAACAGGAAGACGAACGTTAAGGCCGAATGAAATCAGGACAAAGTTAAAGCAAAATTAAATCACACAAAAATGCAAAATGACTTAAAAAGGACATCAGAGTCCAGAAACAAGAGATCAGAAGAAGGCATCGACTCCTCGGGCAGCTCGTTCCAAAGCCAGGGTACAGTAACTGGAAACAGCTCAGATCAGAGCCACACGTGGCTTGTGAGTCTTTGTGTGTGTGTACCTGTTTTCAGCTGTCGCGTCCGTTCAGGTAGCGAGTCAAAGCGGCGCGCTCCAACGCTCATCAGCTTCTCCACCCGGTCTGCCGGCATGTCTAAGGGACTGGGAAGCTTCTCACACACCATCGCTGCAGTGTGTGTTAAAGACAAGTCAGAGCCTCCAACAATGACCTGCTGAGGACGACACCAACTTCTGCTCCAGAAACTGTTAGCTCATCACGCAGGGCAAAGGATACAAAGGACAGCCTGGGAAACAGGTAGCCACTGGCTGCAGATGGCAGACAGGAGGACTTTGGGGTCCGAGTGACGGGAATCCCTGGCCATCACCTTTACCCCGAGCGATGTCACCACCTTCTCCACCTTCTCTTTGTCTCTGGTGATGTAAACAAAAACAGCTCTTTAAGATTATGACCACAGGGTGGCAGTTTGTTCTCATCTGTCCTTGGAACATTACGACTGTGAGGAAGTAAAAGACCACTGCAGATGCAAGAGTCCGCTGGGGATGTGTTTGTGCGCTCGAGGATAACAGAACTAAAGATGTTTATGGAGCCAATAAGCCGCCTCAGTTTTGGTCTCCATTACTTCTGTCAGCACATTTACTGTTTCAGGAGTTTTTCACAAAGAAAGGACAGAACAACACTGAGAGCTGTACACTGCTACACCAGTGCGCCCCTGAGGGGCATTAATTCATGTAACTGCTACAAATTGACATGTAATAGAGTAAAAATAAGAACCTAAAACAACCAAAGCAGCACAGCACAGATCACAGCCACAACTAGCAGCGGGTTGATGTTACGACTGCAGTTTCAGTCAGATATTAAAAGCTGAACATCACACTTACACTAAACACACAGCACTGTATGTGGAAATTAAAGGAAACTCCTGAGTCCTTCTTTTCATGTTTTGATCTGAAGTATTAAAAGGTTTGCAGTCTGTTGAATATTAATCTGCGGCAGAATGAAACGGGTCAGAGTGATGTAATGTGAGGCTCCACGCAGACACCACGTGACGCCCCACAACACGAGCCTCCTCCCAGCACACTTTGGCACCCCCTGGAGTAGGCAGGGTGATGTCAAATATGATGCACAAAGATGCACGTGAGCAACAACAGGCGAAAAGCACTTTCAAGTTGAGCCAGACAGTTACCCTGATGGATTCTCAGCAGTTTAATGTTTGATGCTAATTACTGGACAATTATAACAGGGATAAACATGTCCATATTAATAATTTAACCCCCTCAAAAAAATGTCTAAATAGGCCCGAGGTTCAAAAAGAGTGGAGCTTTCCTTTAAACGCTGGCTGCCTGTCTGTGCATGCCTATCAGTGCTTTTGTGTTATTTTAAACTCATGACATCTTCATCTTTAATCTCCAGTTTCCCGTCTTGGAAAATGACCACAAAGGCATTTCATATAATCCAGCTTCTATGCACAATCATCATCAGCATTATCATCTATTACCTGGGCACCGTGCTTCCACCTTTTATAAGAAACATGGAAACTTGGACTAAAGTAAAGGGCATCTTCACATTTAAACATGCAAACAGCATTTTATTGAATAAATAAACATTAACCAACCTCTTAATGACAACTGCGTCATATAAGCTCCAAATGTTATCGAGCACAAGCTGCACAAACAGCACCTTCTTCCCTTTGGCCTGCAGGAAGAACGGAGAAAAACAGATGAACGCAAGAAATTTGTTTTCTGCACATTTTGCTGATGACAAACAAAGCAAAGCACGAGCGACGTGCGCACACTACAGAAGCCCTTTACACAAAAGTAAAGCTGGAAAGCTGCACAGACAACAGTAAAAACATAACTACTGTATTTATAACCAACACGGCTGTCTGCCTTTATCACTATAATAAAGTAGCTAAAAGTTTTTCATTCGCTGGATTAGCCATTTTTTTATTATGGATTTCTCAGTTTATTATCAGACAAGAAGGTGATTGTATTCATATTTTATGCATTTTAGGGACCCCGTCTGTCCGAGTCTCAGTAAATATCTTTGTTTCTGTTTTAAATCCAAAGTTCATCCCTTCTTTCTGTTTGTCCCATTTTGGCATCTCCTAGTTTTCCCTTCTCTTATTGTGATAGCTGATTCTCTGTCTTTACTTCCTGTTTTATTTTGGAGCTTTCTCTGCTTCGCTCTTTGTCTCCTTGTGACTTTCTTGCTTCCCTCCTGGACAGATTACTGGCCTCTGGACATCGTGCTTGATGTCCACACGACATCTGGGACTACGTCACCTCTGAAACCTTCCTTAGAAAATGGATTACACACGTGACTCATTTTTTATTTTGGTTTTAAGTATTTTCCTCACTTCTGTGTAGGATGATATAATAACTCCAGCTTAAATGTAGAAAGGAGGACAGTCAACAGGTCACTGAAGCCTCGAGCTGAGCGTTTTGAAACCAGGCGCACCGAGCCGGGTAGCCCTGCCTTAGACCACAACCTGATTTATTGCCATTTTTATTCTCCTGTAACCATCACTTCCAAAATGAGCATCACATTTTATTCAGTAAGACTCAGAACCAGAAAATGAGACCATAAACTCATCGGGGAAGTGCTTACTGAGCTCAGAGAGCAGGTGAGCAGTAGCCTCATTTTCTCATGGACTTCTATACAAACAGACTTCTTTTTACAGCCCCCTGCTGGACATTAGAAATAATGCAGGTTTGAGGAACACTGGTTTCACTTTTTAGCTGAAATCAGTAAAACAGGTCCTCTCTGACAGAAGAGATTATGCACAACTGCATGACTCTGCAGTACCCCTCCCTCTGTGTGCTGGATTTTACCTTTTATGTCATTATTCATTATTCAGTCTCTCATTAACAATATGACTGTAGCTAACACCAGAGCACTGCCCAGAAGCCACAGGTGAGGCTCTGCCCTCACTTTTCATCTATTTCTGTTGAAATCCAGCTTTTACAAAGACCATGGCAGCAGCAAGCACACGTGCATCGTGACTAAGCAAGCTACGAAAAAAGGGTGGAACATCTCAGGACAACAGGCGAGCATAGGAAAGCCTGTATCAGCTGTAAACAGACACAAATGCTAAAGCATGATGTAATATATTCACAAAAAGAGGTGAAAAAACACCCAAAAGAGGAGCTGTGTTCTCCCAACTGAGAACAGTTGGCAAATAACCAAATACTAAAAGTGCTAAAAGGTAAAGAAAGAGACAGAGAATATTTTTGTGCAAACACACATCTACTGCATACAGCTATGATTCAGAAGCTCAACCCACACAGCTCATTCCCATCCTGTGAGTGTGCTGCTAAAAAGCCTCTCCATTTCATTCACGGCCCCACATCATGAACGATGAGGGAGCGCGAATAAGAGGTCGGCCCCTCCATCGCTCTGCTTTGCAGGCACTGATGCCTCCTCCACTCACCCCTGACAGCTACAGCGCCAGACAGACCCGCACCAAAACATTCATCATTTAGGAAGAGATGAGCAACGGCTCAATGTCTGCTGGCAAACGTGGACGGTACGAGTCCAATCTGATAAACACGGCGAGTCAACGGTCAGTCGGGGCTCCAGCCTATCAGTGAACAGCTGGAGAACAGCTACAGCTGGTCGTTAACACACACTGTATATAAAAGATGGACAAAGCCATCATGCTGTCACCCATTGCTTTGTGTTCTCTCTTTTTTCCCTAAAGCCAGAAGTGACCATATTTGGATGGGAGGACGAATAAGAAGACCTGAATCCACAGACTGTACAGGTGTATCACACACACATAGGTGCATGCTCAGTAACAGTTAAATGACATCCTTGAATTTCACTGGAGCTCCGCCTCTGTTAGTCCAACGAAGCCACAGCAGCCATATCATTGGTCAGATAATTGCATTAAAAATGCTCCAACAGGCTCCAACAGCACAAACACGGTCCAGAGGTCCAGTTCAGGGACTCCAGTTGGCTGAGGTGAAGCCTAGCAGACAGCTAGCAGCTACAGCCGCCTGGAAACATGTTTTTTTCTGCTGTAAAGTTTTTTACATGGGATTCTATGGGTACTGACTCTTCTGCTGGACACTACTGGAACTGCAGCAAAAGCATTAGTACACGCCATTTACAACCAGCATCAGCATTAAACTGATGAGCTTTTGCCACACAGCTTTAGCCTAACTGGTCTTAAAGGTCTGGGTTTAGATTTGTCTTCGCGGCAGGTTTGTGAGCCTGATGTGAAGACATTAGTGTGTAGTGTCGCTAACAGGACGTGCAGTCTGCAGCTGGCATTGGAAAAAAAAAAAAGAGTGCGACGCCCAGAATGAGCCTGGGGGGCCCGAAGGGAGAAGTCAATTCCCATAAAAATACAGATTCTTGTCTTCTATGACTCTAAATTGATTGACAAATGGCCAAAATGGATTTCTGTGATAACGTCCTTTTAATGGCTAATTAAAGAGATGAACTGCACAATAAGGGGACACAGAGCAGCAGCAGGTTATCCTGTGCACTTCAAAGCTGTGCTTGTCTACATTTTATATGTAATGGCTTAATAGGAAGCTTTATGACACTTATTACTCCATCGCTGTCTCTGATAACAATGATCATATAGATATAGATGCTGCAGCAGAGCAGCTGCAGACAGCACATGAACGCAGCACAGGCCCACCTTTACTTTAACACATCAGCCTGCTGCCCATAAGGAACGACTGAGCTGTTCAGCAGTTTCATGTTGGCCCACCGTGAGTCACGCTGCAGCCTCAGGAACCTGAAGGTGGCCGTGATGTTTGCCAGCAGGCCCGAGGAGCTGAGTCTTAAACACATGTGATCCGATCTTTGAGTCTTTAAAGTCTCTTTCATTGATACTTCTATTGATTTGTCATTTTCCGTTTTGCATTTCACGTTAAATTCTTAGTTTCACTGAATCGGCCATGTTTCATCCCTCTGACTGTTTTTAATTATAAATACAGTTTATCATTTTTATTATGTCTTTAGTTGTGCATGTGACTGAAATGTTGACCTGATGGTGGCACTAAAAAAAACAAAACAAAAAAAGTTCATTAGACCATCAGAACCAAATGTGGGTCCTCCTCTATTCTTTTTCACTGCAGACAGGCTGCAGGTAGGGTGGGCGGAGCCATTCACCCTGATGCCGTTCACCTGGGCAGGTTGGGCCTTGGTTATTTAGGCTGCCTCCTCGGCCTGACCCATCATCGCCTTAAACATCATGGGCCGGTGTCTAATGGTTGTAGCCTCTGTGAAGTTGTTTTTGGCCTCAAATGAAACTCCAGATTTGCCAGTTAAATGTGTTAGCGCACCACTTAATGACTGTTTGCTTTGGACTCTCGAGTGGTGAGCTTGGTGAGTACTCAGACTGGCTCATGAGAGACATTATTGGTTACTGGTCCCTGCTAGTTGAATCACTGTCATCTGTGCAGATGTGCTCGGAGCGGATCCCCTGTCTGAAAACCACCTATGATAGGTAAGTTTGGGAGCCTCTCTGTGGGCTGACTGCTTCTCTGCTTCAGCTTGCTGGCTTAGCTCGTGACTTCCTGAAGAAACCGTGTTAGGTGAAGTTAGGAGGACTCTCCTCTGGGTCTTCCTAAACTCACTTTAAATGCTGCTGTATGTTTAATTAGCCTGACGTTTCTCATAATGGCTTCCATGGTGGGTGATCTTCTGTCTGCTTTACCTCTGAATTGATGCTTTTTAAAGCTTACATGGCTCAGTATGGACAGATGTTTAAAAGAGAATATTTAAGCATTTTATGTTGGAATGTAGAGGCTTAAAAGGAGTAAGGTGTTTGGGCCAGCTGTGATGGAGGATTAAGTTTTAATGTTTGGAAAATGATAAACTGGGTTATGGGGTTGGTGCAGTTTAAAGGTTGAAGCGGAGGGAGCCTCAGCCTAGGCCTGAAATCACAAATGACCAGCATTCAATCAAACTGATCCTGCTGTGTTTGACCATGTTAAACTCTTTACTGGTAAAGCTCTGATATTCTGCATGAACTTTAGAAGCTCTCCCACAGCTTGTGTCACAGGAATAAGTCAGCTGAGTTTGAACTCCCCTCACTTTAAGTTATTACTGTTAACTGCTTGTGATAAAATATTACACGATTTTAGCTTAAACAGCTTCCTGTAAACTTGCAGTAACTTGAACTTTGACTTCTGCCTTTTTTTTTTTTTTTTTTTTTAAGATTGAAAATTTGAAGGATGAGCACCACCTGTCCAAGGGCAGTTTCATTAGACAAAGCCTATAAAGCACTTTCCATTGTACAAACCCCTGGTGTTCACCCAAAGGAAGGCACCCACTTTCAAGACTGATTGTGCACACCTGAAAGTGAGCAAGTAATTAAACTGACAGGTGACCCTGGTTACAGCACCTCCCCACCCCCCAGTCACTAGACTGGATATCCAGGAAAATCAAGTCTGGATGGCTTTATTTTTAGTTTGCTCATAGGGTGGTTGGGTTTTCTCTGGTATTGTATGGTCATTAGTAAAGCACCTCGAGGCGACCGTTGTTTTGGTAAAATTGAATTGGTTTGATACTGGAGCCACAAACGCTATCACAACTGCCTTGCAGCACATGTAGACAAAATGAATTCAAGACCAGCAGCTCCCAGCAATGTTTAAGGTGGAATGTCGTCTTGTATGCATAACTGACTCAACACACTAAATATCGACTTTTTTTTTTAATTGGCTCTTTAAAAATGTGCATTTTTGTGATGCCTGGATACTGCAGAGCTTAAAGATGATTCTATATTGGGTGAGAGGGTGGCTCAAAATTTAAGCAGCTGAGCTGCTTTATGAATAACTGTTGGGATTTGGTCCAAACTTTAAGGGGAATTCTTGGGGAAGTAGAAATGCCAACGCCACCTCAGAGCTGCATTACCTGAGCTCCTTTCATGATCTTCTTGGCTTTTGCATTGAGGTAGAAGTCCCCCACAGGGTTTTCAGTAGCACCTCCTCCTTGATGCCCATCCTCTGGCTGTATATGTGAGCAAACTGCTGGATGCTAAAACACAGAATCAAACGGTCTTCCATAAACATCTAGTTTTTTTTCTTTCCTTTTGGCTTTAAAAGCAAACAGTGCCATAAACTTTGAAATCGAGCTCATTCGCAGCATGTGGCGCTTTAAACTATTAACAGGGTGAACGTGACTGAATTTCAGTATAAAATAGTCATTAAGTTACTGATTTGATTACAGGTCAGCATTTTACTTTGAAAGGCCTTGATTGAACAAGGGTGTGGTATCAGGTAAAAAGCCAGCTGGAGCTGTATTTCCAGGTTCTGCATTCATGCAGAAGGCTACATCTTGTAAAACTAAGAACAGCGCCACCTGCTGGATTTTCCCCATCATGAACACCAAACAGCCCACAGGGTGCAAACATGTACACAACTTCAATCAATAAAACAGACGCACCAACCTGAAGCCCTCTGAGCTTCACAACTCAGTCATTAGTTTCCCTCTACATGTTTGGTTCTTTCAAAGCATGTACATTTGGTTTAATTAATGCTCTGCTGTATATTACTGTCAGTAAACATCTGCATTGAAGGATCGCTGTTCGAACTCCCAAAATGCTTCATTTATGCAGGTATCTGAATTTTCCACCTGCTCCTCCAGTTCCAGGGCTGTGCTAACACCACTGAGGCCTGTGCTAAAATCTAGGAGCCCTGAAGAGCTGCATGCTTTGAGGCACTTCATACTGCAGAGTGTAGCATAGAAATGTAAAGGTGGTTCCTTTTCCAGCTCCACTCTTTATCATTTATTCAGTATTTGTTGTTCTAAAATCTGCTTTTTGTATCTGGAGACGTGGGCGTGAAGGCTCGTCCTGTGCACTGTTCTGAATTTTCTTTTAACAAGACATCCTTTAAGAAGAGAAATCACCGTCACGCAGATGGCTGCTGGTTGTTGCATCATTTAGACTTTTCAGTCTCTGCCTCACCGATGCCCCTTATGAAGGAAGCTGCTCACCTGAAGCCCCAGCCATCGATGGCACTGGCAAACACCACATTTCCCTGGTCAGGGGAAAAGTAGAGGTGAGAGTCATCGACTTCCTCCAGCCCAGCGCTCCAGTCATAAACCTGATCTCCACTGAACTTCTCGCCCTCTTTCTCCTTCTCCTTCTCTGCTCGCTCCTCCAGCACTTTAGATGTGAACAAAGTTCCTGTCACAGCGTTCACCTGCAAGGACAAGTCACAGTCGTCCGCAAAAACCAGGATTCAAGGCTCCAGATGTTAAAGAGTTAAAAGGGGGGGGACTCTGGTTGTGGCCTATGAGATGAGAGCCGGGACCTCACCTGTTCCAGGATCTTCTGCAGGTGGGTGTACGCTTCCTGAGCCGTGAGCTTCAGCTCCATAATGAGTCGATCAATCTTATTAATGACCAGAACTGGCCTGATGTTCTCCAGCCACGCCTGACGCAGCACAACCTGAGTCTACAACACAACAGATCATCAGGAAAATTTTAATCGACACACCAAAAAAAACCCCTGTCCAGCCTTAAAATGGCTTTATGGGTGCTGATAAAGGATCAGTCTATCATGATTCAGATCTGTCATTGGATTAGGGCAGAATCAATACATCACAGTAAACCACTGTTTAAGAAATCCAGACTGCATCATTTTTAACAGATACTGTTATGGAGGTGATGTACTACATTACACAGTAGGTACCAACAGAGGGAGGTCTGTGCTGGTGGGGCAGCCTGCTGCGGCGGACTGTCATAGGACTAGTAAAGACATTCCTCTGCCCCTGTTGGGGAATCCTGTGACAAGCTAACCGGCAGTAGATCAAGAGGGCTCAGCCATCACAGAGGAGCCTTTATTCAGATTTCTTGCAGTGTTGGTGATCTTTATCACCACTATTCTCAGTGTGCATGTAGGAACCAAACCTTCAGTTCAATTTTATTTATATAGCTCCTTAGCCTCCTGAGACCCAAGCTCCTGTTTGCGATGGATTTTTAATTTCTCCTAGATATTTGTAATTAGGTGGACCTGATATGTATAAAAATTAAGCTTGCTCCTTGAGCAGGAAGTTGTATTTTCTTACATGGTTGTTGCATACTTTTAGGGGGGGGGAAATGTCCTCAGATGTGGACAATATTATTTTATAGCATAAAACACAAAGTATACCATTGAGTAGACTAAAGTATAAGGTGCAGCAAAGCCAAGATGTAATGGCCTCATATGTCGACGCAGGGTCTCAGGAGGTTAAGGCACATTTTACTGTAAAGACCCTACAATAATTACAGAACCCAACCATCAAAATGAACCCCTATGAGCAAGTGCTTGGTGACCATGGGAAGGAAAAACTCCGTTTAACAGGAAGAAGCCTCCAGCAGAACCAATTCTATTCTAGATTTAACAGGGAGCCAATGAAGAGAAGCCAATATGGGAGAAATCTGCTCTCTCTTCTAGTCCCTGTCAGTACTCTAGCTGCAGTATTTCGGATCAGCTGAAGGCTTTTCAGGGAGTTTTTAGGATGAATTACAATAGTCCAGCCTATTAGTCATAAATGCATTAACTTTTCAGCATCAGTCTGAGAAAGGATGTTTCTAATTTTAGAAATATTGCGCAAATGTAAACGCCGTCCTACATATTTAATGTGCATTGAAGGACATATCCTGGTCAAAAATGACTCCAAGATTTCTCAGTGTTACTGGAGGCCAAAGTAATGCCATCCAGAGTAAGTATCTGATTTGACACCATGTTTCTAAGATTTGTGGGGCCGAGTACAAGAACTTCAGTTTAGAAGCAGGAAATTAGAGGTCATCCAGGCCTCTAAGACACTCCTGTAGTTTAACTGTGTGTCATCAGGCTTCATGGATAGATAAAGCTGAGTATCATCTGCATAACAATGAAAAATTATGCAATGCTTTTTAAATACTGCTTAAGGGAAGCATGTATAATGTAAATAAAACTGTTCCTAGCACAGAACCCTGTGGAACGCCATAATTAACCTTAGTGTGTGAAGACGACTCCCCATTTACATGAGTATTAGATAAATATGATTCAAACCACTGCAGTGCAGTACCTTTAATACCTATGGCATGCTCTGTAATAAAAGGTTATGGTCAACATTGTGTACAATGTAAGATTATTTCAGTGTTTTGTTTTTTTCTGTCCAATGGCTGGAATTGGTGAAGTAAGAGGCAGGTGATGCAACCTGAAGGGTGTGGCTAGAGCAAGAAGACCCTCTCTGACTTCACATCCTCAGGTCCAGGCCTCTACAGATGCTGGTCAAATTCAATCCTCAGTTACTCATTACAGTCAAGTTCCTTGACACTGTCTATTAATTTAAATAAATACAGCTTCATCTCAGCAACAACTCTGTGGACCTTTGGATCCTTTTTATATGAAAAGAGCCAGATGTTTCCTCAGCCACTACAGGTGGCTATCAAGACCTTAAGAGTAGCTCCAGATAAGAGCAACATGTTTGGGAAATCACCATCTCCAAATCTGATCATATTACATGATGGGTGTTGGGTTATAGGAAAAGATTAACCCCTTCAGATTAACCCCCTTCTGTGCTGAGCAGGTGACTCTCAGCATTGAAGATCCCTTGGTTTTGACAACTGCAAATAAGCCCATATGGGTTATAAAAGCAACTGGCCAAAAAACAAACTGTGGGACCTTCATCCAGATCTGCATCACATCTTTTCTTTATTGCCACTTAATCAAGGGGTACAAAGACTCCAACAAGTAAACACAGGAAGCTCCAGCAATAAAGACCAGGTCCAAGCTGGATGAGGAAGAATCCATCTCCTGATTGTCTGACAGCACAGTATATATTCCCCCTTTACATTTCATAAGCTGAAAACTGAGGACAGTTCTCAAAGAAGCCTGCTACAGGATTAGACTGAGTATCTGAACAAGCTTAAGGAGTCTGCTATAGGAGAGGGTACTGGATTTTTATGGATGACTGGATAAGCAGCAAGCAAACATGGCTGATATGAAAACAAGTGAAGATGCAGTCAGGCTTCAAATCTCAAACGCGGACACCAAAACAAGCATTCAAATTAAAAGGTGTCAGGAAAGGAAAACTTGCACAATTAGCTAGACTGAAAACCATAATTGAACTTATAGGATGAATCACGTGTGCAAGAAGTTACAGAAAATGGTCTTAAATATACACAACTGTTGGACGACTTTAACACATGGAGCTTATCAAGATCTACTTAAGGGGGAAGCAAAGGAAGACAAAAGTGAACAGTTCAAATGTAAAATGGCAGGAATGGATGCTTTTCTCTCCTCTGTGTTTGAGTGGCTCTCTGGAGTATGCAAGACTGAATCTCAGGAGGCAGCGGTTGCTCCAAAGGACAGCCTATCACAAATATCTAGTGTACCTCTAAAACCTCCTCTGCATCTGTGCAGAGGCAGAATGAGCAGCTATCACGATCAAGGTAAAGATGGAATGAATGCTTACTTAGGACATGACGACAGGAGTAACTTTGTGGAGAGTGAGGTTCTTTCATTAGACAAAGCCTATAAAGCACTTTCCATTGTACAAACCCCTGGTGTTCACCCAAAGGAAGGCACCCACTTTCAGCCTGTTCTCATGCAGTCTAACACATCCAGTGCAGACAACAAGAAAACCAGTTCAGTTCAGACATCCAATCCCCTCAACCCTGTTAGAGTGAGAGGTCCAATTAAAACTGCAGATGTACCTGAAAGGGCCTCTGATCAAACTGTGGGTACCTGAGTCAGGATGAAAGGACCAGCATCCATTCTCTAATGTCCCACAAAGGGAAACCAGGTGTTTAGTGTTGATGTACAGACGGGATGCAGCGGCGCTTAAGACTGAATGTAGTGCAGATCGTACTTGATCAGTTTCCAAAGTTATAACGCAGTGGAAGAAATGAGATTAACTTTTCATCAACATGAAAACCTTGATCATGAAGCTTTCTCACAAACGGAGAATGATGGAGCTCCTGTGTGTGAACATGGTACACCTGAATTCCCTGATATGGTTGACTTTCCTGAGAAGCACAGGTCCGGTGTATGGAGAAGTTCAGGGCAGGACCACCAGAGGTAAAGAAAAACTGAAGTTTAGATCCAATGGAAGTGGCTTTGAGACTAGAGTTTGAGTTCCTGGACTCTGCATGCGTTTATTACTTAAAATAATGCTGCTTTATCTCAACAACTCAACTCTGCTCAAGTTATTTAATGCGTTTATCAGAAGGACATTAAATACACACTGCACTTTAACCAGAGTCAGTGTTTCAGTTTAACTATCACTGACTTCAATGTGCCGATGACCGAAACCTCCACAGAAATGTGGATCAACAGTAAATGAAACGTCTCCTCCTTGAAGTGAGTAAACAGATTTACCTGTGGACACACTCCCTCCACAGCATCAACAACCACGATGGCTCCGTCACACAGCCGGACAGCAGTGGAAACTTCCGAGGAGAAGTCGACGTGGCCCGGAGAGTCGATCAGATTCAGTAAGTACTCCTGATCGCCTGAGGAGACGAGGCACACAAACACTGCTCAGTCTTTTCCTTAAATCCTCATGAAAGAAATCTTTGAACAATAATTAGCAACAGTCAACAAACATTAATGTCACCATTCAAACCAGATGGAGGAGAATCGCGCTGACCACTGCGACATTTGGATAAGGATTACTTCTCTTGCTGAGTCTTTGCGGGAAATGTAGCTACATGTCGGGGCGATGCAGCCTGCAACGATTGTGGTTGGCCCGTTCAGCACCATCGGTTCCTCCCGCACATTTCCAGCTACTTTTACCGTGCAGTTTTTAAATTTATCAGCAGAATCGAGCAGCCCTACTCTAAAGATGTAACACAATTTGGGGTCAACTTGGAAAAAAAAGACAGATGTGAAATGTAAGAGGTCAGAGGTCAAACGTGATTTGATATTTGAAATCTTTACATGGTACTTTCTATATGTTGACCACAGACACCACACTTGTAAGAATCATAGTTTCTAAGTTATGAGGCTTTTTGTCCATTTTGGACCAATAAATGATGAAGACGACCCTGAAGACCTCAGTGGACGGACTGTTAACATGACCCCACTCTACACCCCTTCACACTTATCAGAATTCATTCAAAACTTTTCAAGCCATCGCGCTTACAGACAGAACGACACACCAATGCGCCCCCCTGTGAAAGCTGGGCTCCAGTACCCCCACGACCAGAACCACTAATCCATAAGAAGCTGGTGGGATGCTGTTTTATATCAATGTGCTGAATGTCATGTCATAATTAGTAATAGCTATTTTACACTGACTTACTGTTAATTGCCCATCCTGACATTAAACACATCCTTATGAAGATTTTACTGAACTTTATCAGCAAGAAACTGAAGATATCTGTCAGCGTCTGACAATATTACATCATGCAGTTACTCCGCATCCACGCATACGGCTGTCTGAGGCAGTCTAGATGAACACCGCAGAATCAGTCCTGAAACAAACTGAGCACCGTGGAGTGACAGTAACCAAAGAAGAGTTACCGTGTGAGAAGTGGAGGGAGATGGCGCTGGACTTCATGGTGATTCCTCTGATCTGTTCATCCTCCCGGCTGTCCAGATACCTCAGCTGTGAAGTGAGAACAAGGAGTGACAAAACCGCTTTCAGCAACGTGCCCCGAAAAACCCTCCAAACAGTCACCAACCTTCCCTGCAAGTCGACTCGATATGATGCCGTTACTCGCTACTAAGCAGTCAGCCAGAGTAGTTTTACCTGAAAAGAAGCAGAAACTTCAAAAACTTTGACTCCCTCACACAGTTTCACATTAACCTTCAGACACAGAGGAACAATCACCTCTAAAGACTCATTTCCACTGCCCAAATACAGTAACGCATAGTATTTTTGTACTTACTTACCCAGCCATGTGTTAATACATATTAAAAGTATAATTAATGAGCTCTCACATCACAAATCTGTGACCACAATGCGAGATTGTTCTTCAAACAGCAAAAAGCGTTAGAGGCTTTTCTGCAGATCATATGCGACCATAACGCTGCTGATGAAAATCATTTAATAATGCCAAATCCTGCGTAACAGCACACAGGTGTGTGCAGGTGTGCCACTCAGCAGCTGACTGTAAGGAAAATGAGTATTTTAAAATGGGCAATAGCGCTTAGAGTGCCACTCGGTACCTCCTCAGCACTCCTGCCGAAAAGCAGTTCAACTAAGTTTGTCTTGTTTCTCCATCCACAGTGAGATAACCAAGTCTGACCCACCGTGGTCCACATGAGCCAGGATGCACAGGTTCCTGATGTTTGCTGGGTTTTTCTGCAGGGAGACGATCTTTTCCAGGCTGGTGTGTCCCATCATAAACCTGCAACGAATCTCCGCACTGAGCCCACCTTCACCTGCTGCTTATGTTAGCCGCGGTGCTAAAGCACTGTCACCTGCTGGAACTGTTCGGGAAGTCGCTTCAAAGCGCGGACTTTGCTGACATGAACACGATCAGCTTGGTGAGCCACGATCAGAGTGCCGGTTGCTGAGGAGCTGCTAGCTCCGCGGCTAACCACTGCAAAGTCCTCAGAGGAGGAGGAAGAGGAGCACACTTCCGCTCCGAAGTGTCCACACCGGAGCGCCGCAACGACCCGAGAGCCTAAAACCGCCTGTAAACACGACGCTGAGCGGAGCAAAGCTCGCTTCTTTCTAACATGCGGACACTCTGCTCACGTTGTTTTCCCGGAAGTTGATGCTGCACTTTAACCACGCTCATTCGCAAACGTTCGAGGTGCGTTCAGGAGCACATCTGAAAACCGAGCTTCATTCCGAGCCTTCCATCAGCTTCAGAGCTGCTGCGTTCAGGCACAGCGGCTCAAACCATAGACATACATGTATTTCTATGAACTGCTGCGCCAACCCGGGTTTAATGTAACTGTACTGTAACTGTTTTTGGCCCAAACAGAAACCCCATTAATGAGAGAAAAATATTTCCAACACACTGTGAGAGCTACAGTCAGTAAGGTTATTTTAAGTGGCAAAATGACTCGACTAACTTTTTTTTTAATTTATTGGATTGATTATGATACAGAGCACAATGATACAGTCACAGTGATACTTGATAGCAGAGCGCTCCTTATTGCCCCGCCCACCGACAGGTGGAAAGGTGACGTTTTCTGTCGGTGTGTCTTTTAGCAGGAAAACTGGAAAATTATGAATTGATTTCGATGAAAATTTATGGAGTTTTTGAGCGTGGTATAAGGAACAACTGGTGACATTTTGGTGAAACCTTAGGAGCCCAAGAACATATGATTTAACTTTCAAGGTCAAAAGGTCAAGGTCACCAAATGTTTACAAATGAAAGAAACATCCCTGACTCATCATTGGTGGAATTTTAAAACTCATATCTGTTAATTTTTCAGGTATAAACAGTTACTGTTAATTTTCTTTTTTCTATTTTAAATTAAAATACAATAATGCAAAGTGAACTACAAACCCTACACAGAAATCACGCACACAGTTCATATCTCAGCAAATGTTTTGTTATTGTTGGGGGAGGGTATTTTGTTTGTTTTGTTTTTGATGATAGCATTATGTAAACATAAAATATATCCGGACTGTATATGCCATTTTGAGGATCGCATCTTTTTATATAAAATATAAAATCATATTTCAGTTTTTAAAAGCCAATAAAATAACATTCTAGTCCTTGTGATTTAGTAATTTATGATGAGTATGACATCAACATTGGGTGGTATCTATTACAGTGTAGTATCGACACACTGAAAATTTGAGGGGGGGGGTATGCACTCTGCTGCATGCCCTTCAAGGTTAATTTACAACCCTTCTTCTGCCCTGCTGACTGCAGGCTACCATTATAAATATGGATATTAGACATAAATACACACAAACATCAACAGTCACTTTTGGCCAATAATCAGCAGTTTGAGAAGCGCTGAATTCATGGATCACATGGAAGCACTTCCTTGTGTGTTATCTCCTGTGTTAGTAGGATGTAGTATAATGATACATCAATATACAGTGGGTACGGAAAGTATTCAGACCCCTTTAAAATTTTCACTCTTTGTTTCATTGCAGCCATTTGCTAAAATCAAAAGAGTTCATTTGATTTCTCATTAATGTACACTCAGCACCCCATCTTGACAGAAAAAAATTGGAAATGTAGAAATTTTTGCAAATTTATTTTTAATAAAAATCCTGAAATATCACATGGTCATAAGTATTCAGACCCTTTGCTGTGACACTCGTATTTAACTCCCATGCTGTCCATTTCTTCTGATCCTCCTTGAGATGGTTCTACTCCTTCATTGGAGTCCAGCTGTGTTTAATTAAACTGATTGGACTTGATTAGGAAAGGCACACACCTGTCTATATGAGACCTCACAGCTCACAGTGCTGTCAGAGCAAATGAGAATCATGAGGTCGAAGGAACTGCCCAAGGAGCTCAGAGACAGAATTGTGGCAAGGCACAGATCTGACCAAGGTTACAGAAGAATTTCTGCCGCACTCAAGGTTCCTAAGAGCACAGTGGCCTCCATGATCCTTAAATGGAAGAAGTTTGGGACCACCAGAACTCTTCCTAGACCTGGCTGTCCAGCCAAACTGAGCAATGGTGGGAGAAGAGCCTTGGTGAGAGAGGTAAAGAAGAACCCAAAGATCACTGTGGCTGAGCTCCAGAGATGCAGTAGGAGATGGGAGAAAGCTCCACAAAGTCAACTATCACTGCAGCCCTCCACCAGCCGGGGCTTTATGGCAGAGCGGCCCGACGGAAGCCTCTCCTCAGTGCAAGACATATGAAAGCCTGCATAGAGTTTGCCAACAAACACATGAAGGACTCCCAGACTATGAGAAATAAGATTCTCTGGTCTGATGAGACCAAGATTGAACTTTTTGGTGTTAATTCTAAGCGGTATGTGTGGAGAAAACCAGGCACTGCTCATCATCTGCCCAATACAATCCCAACAGTGAAACATGGTGGTGGCAGCATCATGCTGTGGGGGTGTTTTTCAGCTGCAGGGACAGGACGACTGGTCGCAATTGAAGGAAAGATGAATGCGGCCAAGTACAGAGATATCCTGGAAGAAAACCTCTTCCAGAGTGCTCAGGACCTCAGACTGGGCCGAAGGTTCACCTTCCAACAAGACAATGACCCTCAGCACACAGCTAAAATAACAAAGGAGTGGCTTCAGAACAACTCTGTGACCATTCTTGACTGGCCCAGCCAGAGCCCTGACCTAAACCCAACTGAGCATCTCTGGAGAGACCTGAAAATGGCTGTCCACCAACGTTCACCATCCAACCTGACGGAGCTGGAGAGGATCTGCAGGAAGAATGGCAGAGAATCCCCAAATCCAGGTGTGGAAAACTTGCTGCATCATTCCCAAGAAGACTCACGGCTGTACGAGCTCAAAAGGTGCTTCTACTCACTACTGAGCAAAGGGTCTGAATACTTATGACCATGTGATATTACAGTTTTTCTTTTTTAATAGATTTGCAAAAATTTCTACATTTTTCTGTTTTTTCGATCAAGATGGGGTGCTGAGTGTCCATTAATGAGAAATAAAATGAAATTTTTTGATTTTAGCAAATGGCTGCAATGAAACAAAGAGTGAAAAATATA